>JAPMOQ010030349.1:6102122-6142082 GCA_026543055.1 Argiope trifasciata | reverse complement strand
ACAATGATATTAGTATTGTCATTATATTAATTTCCGGATTAGCTAAAATTTATTTGTATATGATAATTTTTTCGAAAATTTTAATAAACTCGGAATCTAACTTAATTTTCAATTAATTACAAAACAGATAAATCGGAAATTATGTTTTTGGTGACACTTAGACATCATAAAATTTGTCATATTAAGGAAGTTCATATGCATAATAAACAAGAAAATTCTGTTAAAATAACATGCTTTACTCTGCATCAAAAGTTAAAATTCTTTGTTGAAGATAGCACGAATAAACATAAATTAAAACAAAACATAACCGACATATTCAGTAATTTATCTTACTGATTTATCAAAATCGGTAAATTCTGTTATTATTAACACTTTGGAGAATCAGGTGACTTCTTTGTTTCATGGAACTTTTATTAATTTTTATATAAAAAAAAGGGACAATTCTTGTGGAAAAAGAAATTTATTTAAAAAACTTTTTACGCTACATTTATATTTTTCTTTCTTCTTTTCCAGCTACAGAAGTTTCTTTATTGTATTGACTTTTTGTTCGTATATTTATGAAGTAATATGTTTTATTTTTAGTTTTCTTTTCCTTTTTCATTCCTCCCATATTTTCAATGGAGGGCACGGTATCAGATATTTAATGAGAAGGAAAAGGATGATTTTTTTTTTCCTTTTTTCCTATATACTTTTTGTCGACAAAGATGAGCGGAAAGCAATTTATTCCATAAAATAACAATAATTTTGTTTCAGTCAGTAACTTACATTTGTCGGTAAAATATATATTTTTCTTCTTAACACCGGGAAACAGATGGAAAATAGTAACTTATACTGTGTTTAAACTTTTCTTGGTTTGTTCTGCCGATTGAACTAGAAGTTTAATTTCCATAACATTAAATCTGTGAAAAAGGTTTCATTTCCCTGTTTTCAAATACTTCTGATAAAAAAAAATTAAGATTTCCCTTAATGACACTGAATAACGGGATTATATCAAAATTAAATAATAGTAATATTCAGCATTTGTTAAAATGTGCCACAAAATCCTTGCTAGTAATAAAATTATATTTCGAAGCAAGTTTAACGATATTTTATAAGAGAAATTAATTTAAAGCCATAATTTACCACAGTACATATATTTGCATTATATTCATCAAGGTGTTCAAATGGCAATTGTGTATTGGTCTAGGATTTATAATTTTAAATTCTTGAGTACATTTGACAGTTGAAGCTCAATATGCAGTTGTTCTATCTACGTGATGAGTTTTATTTATCTTTGAAACATATAATATATACATAATTAAGCAACCGTATTTTAAAATTGTCTACAAAGCAAAATATTGTTTAGAGAATTATGAAATTTAATTCAGGGTAAATTGAAGAAATGGCAATTAGTTCGTACAAAAAAAGTTTAAAATTGGACACCTTGAGAATCTACGAATTTTCTTTATTTAAAAGTTAACATATTTTTATCAATATAACACAATAACTGATACACATTAAATCACACAATCTCTAACAGTAACCTTAATTAAAATACTTAAAAATATTTCCGAACAAAAGCTTTAAACAGAAAAATAAAAAGAAGAAACAAAAACACAAATATTTGTCCATGTTACGTAGCAACTGTTACAAAAATTAGAATCTCTGGTGGCAAGTTTATTTCCACTGAGCTCTCTATTGCTAATAGGATTGCCATACTTTTGCTTATGAGAATACCAGATCAAGAGTTAGTTAAATTGTTTTACTAAAATGATAATTCCACAGTAAAAGATCTAGGGAAATATCGGACTTTGAAGGGGATGCTAAAAAGTTATATTAGTACTCTTCGATTGATGGCAGCTAAAAGAAATAGGCCTGTTTAATGTTCTTTCTGGAAGAAGAAAATTTGCAAAAATTATAGAGAAGGTGGAAGAAGAAAAAGCCTTCCGAAGTACAAGCTTGAACCATTATCCTACGTGTGCAGAAAAATTGGATATACCCCGTTCAGTTTCAAGAAGACCATTCTGAATATCCTTTAGCATTATCCGCATGGATTTCAACCTGTGCAACTTTTACATGATTCATCAACAACAACCCGCTTCTCAGAACAGTTTTCTGCTCACTTTAAGGTTAATTACGAATGAGTTTGGAATATACTCTAAAAAGATAAAGCCTATTTTCATTCAGTAGTTTTCGGCGTACACTTATAACTGCCTAATTAAGAATTAAAAAAATTCATTCAACCTTGTTGATTCCGTTGCAGTAACTAAACGTATCGGTGTGATGTGTATTTACTACATCTTTTATGCTCGACCCTTATTTCTTAGCTAAGTGTTAGAATTAAAATCAGTTTTAGGTGCTGGAAAAAAGAAGTTCCAGAAGTTCAGCAGCATTTTCGATTACCTGGAACATATATGCAGCGTTGTTACAGAATAAAATGATTCCAGATTCACAAATACACTAGTAGCTTTCACTTACACCTTTTAGGCTAGGTGGAGATTTTTCACGCACTAAGATTTGTATTAAGGACATCTTTGAAAATCATGTCATAGAGAAACTTGCTATCAGCAGCCAATTTCCTGTTTTTGGTCTTCCCGATTCCTATTTTTCATGAGACTTTTTGTTTTGGGAGCATTTGAAATATCTAATAAGTCCTAATCCAAAAACTCAATCAGATTTTAAAGATAGAATTTCACGATATATTCGTGGTATTTCTTTGAGCACACTGCGCCAATTGTCAGCCATTTTACCTTATTATTCTAAATGGTAACTGAAGATTACGGCAGCCGTGCTAAATTTGTTTTGTAGTAATAAAATTTATTGACTATCGTAAATATATGCTTAAAGTGTAATTCATAAAAAATTATCTATCGAAGAATGTTTGAGCTATTTTTTTTTCATTCGCACACATATATTCTGATCCTTTTGTAATATCCAACCAGAATTTCATAATTTTCTGAACAATAGTTTTGTCTGTAGACAAATTTAAAGAAAGGATAATTTAATTATGTATATTTCGCACATTGTTACAAATTTAAATGGTTCATTACATTATTGATTCGTTACACGAATCTATAATACACTTTCTTTGCTACGTTTGCGACATTATTAAAAATACTGATTTTTACATTCTTAAGAATATACATTTCCGTTCATTAGTAAATTAAATCAATCTCAAAGACAAAACTTTTAGTGTATTATAGTCTCTAGGCTAGTGTTATATTACTTTGTCGTATAGAAAGTATACAAAAAAATTGAATTCGTCAAAAAATTGAAGCCTGAAATTTAAGCATATCTCCACATTTCAGATTTCGCTGCATATAAAAAACGCATTTTTTGAATTATGTATGTATGAACTGGATATGATAACTGAGAAATTATTTGAGTTAGATATTTGGTATATACAGCCTTCCCATTATTTCTGTTGATTTTTACAAAAGTTAAAACAAAATACATTCGAAGAAAATCTGCCTGTCACTCTTATCTGAATACATGTGATTGCGACAGCAGCAAAATATGCAGAGAATATTTTGCTCACAGAAATACTTCTAAAACTATTGATCTGCATGAAACTTGATAATAAATCTTTAAGAAGTTGGCCATCTGTAGATCTATGCTTTTGCATGTGACAAATGTGTTAATTAATAAATGTGATGACAATGTAGTTAAATGATTTACTCAAAAAGAAATTTATTTTTATACAATTTGAAACAAATTTGTGAAGATTTGAGCATATCTTATTCTTCACTTTTGTATTTATGTGAGAATGATAGATAAAAAAATCGTAGTAACTAAACTAATGAAATCTGATATTCAATTTTTTATAACAGTTGTTATTTTATATCTGATTTTGGTTTCAATCGTTCAGTAAAAAGAAACCTTAAATAATTTTTAATTTGTATTTACCAGAATATTAACCGTAAGTCTAGATTAAACATCCATGCCATTGCGTTAAATTCAACATAAATTCTATAGTCACGCCAAAAACTGATATTTTATATCTACCATTCGCCAATGCGCAATTACTGGCTTTCTTCACTGTCCTATGATCTAAAAAATTCTCATGCCTGCAAACATGAAAAGAAAGTGAGACACTCGGGGTATTAACGGTGTTGCCCAAAATCTACAATTTTATGAGAACTGGGGTCTCAGAGATAACATCCTCATTAGACGATTTGTGGCAAAGTTTTGAGAGAGACTACCCAAAATGCATCATGAACTACAATATACACTGTAAAAAGATTTAGAAATATCAAATTCTCAGAATAACTCCTAGTTTTTTTCAATCTTTCATTAGAAATAGCTTTAATTTTGAAATTTTTTAGTTAAAATTAAATTGTTAGTTTGAAGTCTTTCCTCTTTAGTTTGGGATATATCATAACAAGAGAGTCATTTTTGCGTTACTTTAAAATAAGCCAATGGGCATAGTCCCCCCGAAATCGTCTTGATTACTTATCAATAAAAGTCTTATCCACCTTCCTTCGAATAAAATTGTGGACTTGAGGTAAATTCCTGAATAACTTGCATGTCATTAGAGAACAAAGTTATGAATTATTTATTTTAAGTGTGAATTTAGCATTTTTCAGGAATATGTTGTGAGAATATGTATTTTGGGAGTCTTTTTGTTTAATTCCAATTTTGATTAATTCCAAACTTGGACATGAGACTATAATTGTAGTCACATGATAAATACCAAATTTTATTGATTTAAGCTATGAAATTCACGAATTACTGGGTTAACATGCATACAAAAATACAGACTGGCAGATGTCCAACAGTTTGTGAAATTTTGAGTAAAATTTCTTAAGTATCTCCATTTTAGGTGATAAACTTGTGTGTCAATTTTTTAAAAATTAGATATGTGTGTTTGTAGTTTTCGAATTCATATAATAGCATTGCAAGAGAGACAGATATAATGTGAAGGGATTTCATTGAAAAGTTATTAGAAATATACAAATCTAGACAAATTCCATGTGCTAAATTTCTAGCCCAAAACGTTTTTTTGTTAGGTTTTTCGCGAACAGATAGATAAATTCCATAAAGTCTGTTTTTCAGACTCAGGGATGTCTTAGAAAGTCGTTAAAATCTGGAATTTGATTTTTTATATGATTATATACTTCCTCTATATAATGAATGCATGAAAGCGTTAAAAAGTTTATCGGTGATATGAATTTTATACTGGTAGTTTTCCCTTCCACATTTAATAAATATTTGAAAAATGTTTTTATGTTCATTTTAAAATAACAGTATTTAATTTTTTTAACAAAGGAGTTTTGTACTCGATTGCTTTGCGACCATACTAAATGTACTAAGTGTGTTGGCATGCAATCGCTGCTATATGATTTTTTTGGGGGGGAGAGGGGTTTAAAAAATGAAATAAAAATTGAGAATCAAGAACATTAACATGTTTAAACATTACCATGCTAAGACCTTTCGAATTAGTCATATGGAATTTCTTTAAATACTTTTCAAATCTATGGTTACTTTGCCTATTTTAATTATTGTGACTATATCTTTAACTCGGCAAAGATATCCGCTTTTCTTAGAGGAGGGACCCCGAGCATGAATGGTATTTCGAAAGTCGCCCTATGGCTGTTTTAATAGAGATTGGCAACAGGCGCGATCAGACAACTCTCACTAGATTTTGAAGTGGTCATACTCTTGTTCAACGTCATGTGACGGGCCACAAAGTTTATTCCCTGTGTTCAAAATGCAATGGGACTCAAGCTACTTCTGCCCACATTTTGGCCTTCAACGGTTTCAATAAAGGCCAGCTGTTCTCAAGCCCTGATACATTACTACAAAGTTTGGAGGCGTTTGCGCTCATGGACCTGGTTTCACGTTACTGTCAACCAGGTAAAATAAGCCATACAACACATTTTTAACTATCTATTTTATCACTATCCATTTGTTTTTAATATGAATTGAAGCGCGAAATTGTATTATATTTTGTAAACTAATCATGTATTGATTTAACTAAAGATTTCTGTTTTCTTTGGTTTTTCCAACTAAAAAGAAAATAAAAGATCAAATCTTATTTGCTTTATTATGACTTTTTATGAAATTTATTTCGCTGATTGGTCGAAGGTAATCATTCAGGATTGGTTCATAATACGCTTTTTATTTATAATGCGAGTTTCGTATAGAAAGTAAATTTTTAATAATCTATCATATTAATATGCACATATTTCAGTTAATGATTCATACTAACAAGTAGTCAGAGGGGAAAAGAACAATATTAAATCAATATATTTGCGATGATTTTCGTTTCCCTTTTCCCATTAATTTGGCACTTTCGGACAAATTTTTTTTATCCATCATTGTAATATTTAAAATAAAAATGAAAAAATGAAACCAAAGAAAAGCAAAGAGATTTCTACTGCAATACATATAGCTAGTCAACTTATGTGATAAATATTTTATTGTTATTTCAATATAACGGACAAATCTGATTTACAAATACATCATAAATTATTTTAAGTGATTTCCATTGAAATAACCTTTTATGATAAATTTTAAATGTACATTAATATCGAGATTCTAGCAAATAATTTCCAAGCATTTGAATATATATTATTAAAAAATTAAGAAAAAAAAACCCAGGTTTTTTTAGCTGAAAGTTTATGAATTATCATTTGAGGAAATTGAATGTTATTTATTAAGACGAAGCTGGTCTCAAATATTTTAATTAGCTGTTAAAATAAAAAAGGCCTGTTTTATTTTGATAAAACTCATTATTTATTATCAATTATTTCTGCTGTAATTATTAATGAATAATGGTTACTCAGCCATTATTGATAAATTTCTTCAATGCTAATTCCGACAATGATCCAAAAGTAAAGAGCTTTCAAAGAGAGTAGTTTTCTACCATATGATAAGGATATAAAAAGCAATATTATGCAATTCATTAAAATTAAGACATTTTGGAACATAATAATTTGATGCAAATTCAGTTAGATGTGCATAGAATTTTATATTTGATATCTTAATGCAGTTTTATTATTAATATTAAGCAAAAAATGTTTTAATTTTCTTTTATTGTTTTTAAATTATTAAAGTGTTAATATTTTAATTTTTTCAATGTTTCTTTTGTTTTTGTTTAGCACATTAACTTCCTCCTTTTCACCAATTTGTGCGCAGAATAACTTCCTTTTCATCAGTGACAGTTTCAGAAAAGACTTCCACATCCTTGTTAAATTTAGTTATATTAAATTCCCGTTTTAATGTAATACTATGATTCTTTTAGGACAAGTCTCAACTTTAAACTCTGTCAGATGACATCACTTAACCTCTCTTCAAACCTCCCCAACACATCAGCGGAAGTACGAGGAAGTAGAATGAGAGTCTTGTAAGCAAGCTAACTTTTTGAAAAGAATTAGAGAAAGAAAGAAGTGATCAGAGTGATCATTTCTTTCAATTCTTTCTCTGCGTTAAGGGTTGTTACTCGCCAGTTATTAAACCAGTAATGACTTCAAGCTGTGCTTGCCCTCATGTAGAGTTATGTATAAAATCTATGCATGATTTTATGCTACTCCGAAATTAACGAAATGCATCAAGATGAGTTGAATGCTGACAATATGACTTAGAAAACTACTGAGTAATATTCATTAAAACTGCTTCATAATGATTCAAAACTGATTATTTTTGCTATGGTTCGTTAGAAGACGCCCAATTTTATGTTTCAAGAATCTCAGATTCCATAGTAGATTTTCACGTTCGCTACCATTTGTTAAAACTGAAGATACCAACATTTTTATACAATAAATGGACATCGGTTATATTAGGTTACTTGGCCTGGGAAGAGAAAGGGGCCTGATAAGTATAATATTTTTTCTGTCTTTTCGGAATGTTGGTTATAAGAGATAAAATTACCCAAATTTCATTTTGCTCTTTTAATTTCGCACTGGACTGTAAAATTGCTGTGCTAGGAACATTTTTTTCCTCATGCAGTCCCTACTGCCTCTAAAAGTATAAGCATAAAAATTATCAGTTTTTTTAAGAAAAAAATGTTTGTAATTTTATTACACATCCGTTTTATTTTTCGAATTTTTCTTGGACGCGTTTGACAGAAGTGGGCAAATATGCTAAATGCCTAATTCAGATATTCCAATTCAATATAATTTACAATTCAATATAATTGATGAATATTATTTATAAGTGTATTAGATTATATATTTTATCTTATAAAAATTTTTACAATTTACTGTCATAAATAATACTACCCCTAGCAATAAGTGTAGTTTTTAGGAATCATAGAAGTAAGAAATACATTCAAAATAAATGCGATGCTAGACCATCATTCTTCAGTAAAATAGCATGTTTATATCTCCTATGAATGACAAAAACTATGGAGATATATTCTTCAGAAGAAGTCAAAAAATATGATAAACAAGTTATTAAAATTCTTTAATAGAAACTATATTCATATTGGAGAAAAAGGCTGATATATATTGGAGAACTGATCATTTTTTAAAAGTCTGGATAGCAAGTAAAAAGTCAGAAATATCCCAGTCAGCTTAGGAAGTCTAGAACCTTTAATATAGCCTCTTACCATAACTAGAAATAATACAATTTAAGATTTGACAGCACATTTTTTATTGATGTGCGATTTACAATAAATTTTAGTTCTCTAGCTTAGTTATGATATTATATGAAAGGAGGTTAGAGATTTACATTGATTCAAATTCAAAATTATGGTTAGTAAATCTTAAAGTGGCATTCTTTTTTTTAAATTTTTGAGTAATATTTTTTATTTAGAACATGTTTTCCATACATTTTAACAAACTAGAATTATCATTATTAATCAATCTAATAAATTCCCCCATTATAAACTACTTTTAACTCTAAGAAAGTGAGATAGTTGGGAGCACATAATTAATTCTTGTTTTCTGATAGAGGAATTGTGATCATCAAAAAAATTTGAATTCCGGATTTTGGCGAAACTCTAAAGTTTAATCCTCCCTAAGAACGAAAAAAAATTTGGATAGAAAATTTGGAAAAATTTATCTGTCTGTTTGTGAATATAACTAAACAGGCTTTATGGTAGATGACTGAAATTCGGTATTTGGTATTATAACTCTATTTGCAGATTTGTAACAAACTCTGAAAGAAATCCATTCACATTAAGTCTTTCTCCGTGTCAATTCGATTATATGAACTGAAAAACGACAAAACTCAAAGAGCTTGATAAATAAAATACGATATACCGGTTTATCATAGTAAATGGTTTTAGGTTATAAGAAAATAATGCAGAAGGTTGTCACATTTGGCGATTTATCGATAGCTACAATTACAACTTGATTTCCTAATTATTCATTCTCTGAATTCTTAAGAATTGTCTTAATTAATTTAAACCATTAATCATTTACATCGGTTTGAAACAATCATGAGACTATCAGATTACAAATGCGTCTATATTGAGAAAAGCGATGGATTTTTTTTCGTCTCAAAATCGGTGGAGCTCCAAAACTTTGTTTATCAGCCAGGAAAATTGAAAATGAAAGTTTAAAAAATTAACACACGCACGCATGCACGCATGCACACACACACACACACACACACACACACACACACACACACACACACACACACACACACACACACACACACACACACACACACACAAACACAAACACATACGCACATTCTGGTTAAGAAACTGACTTTAATGACTTTAATCATTCAAGACAAATGATGACAAAAACATAATAATATTCCCGTATGATTACTTGAAATTTGTGATTGTAAATTTCATTTTATATTTTTTATTTTATAATATTGTTTTATTTTATTTTAACATTATTTATTTATTTTTAATTGAAATCATTACGGCCCTAAATTGTTGAGTTATTAGATTCATATTCCGTTTTGGAATTATTGTGTTCTTTGAATCTTATCTTCAGAGAAGAATATTCTATTCTGTACTGTTATCAGTTAACAAAGATGATACACGCTTCGTGAACTTACATACTTATGCAGTTACAAGACTTTTGGCTAGCGATAACTCATCTAACCTATAGCAGCTGCATTTAAATAACAAATCTTTGATGAGATCTTATTAGCGTCCTACAAGAGAGACTCTTCCAACAGGGAACAAAGAAGTAGAATAGCTCTCTGAAGAAGGCTTCACATTGGAAAGGAAAAAAAAATTCCATTTAAGTTAAATCAATTGTCATATAGTAGTCAGTGCAATAAAAATCATACCTAACTCAAATTTTTAAAACGTTTTACGAAACTTTAGTGTATTAATTTTCAAAAATGTTTTTTGTCCACTCTTTCGACTAGGCAACCATTTTCTTTTACAAAAATGACATGAAGATTAAGATTTTCAATATATGGCCGAAAAGGTTGGTCATTACTCTCTCAACAAATCAATCGGGTTTGTTAGAACAAATTGTATTTTATTAAGAAGAGTAAACTTGCGTGCAAAACATTAATTTTAGCAACTTGTAATGTAAACTTTATTAGAGGGCATCTCACTCTACAACTCCAACCTTCAGAAATTTATTTACTAGCTAATCGGACAATCACGTATGTAACCAAATGTAATTTACATGTTATTTTTTTAGCCAAATGTCATGGATATCATATTACTAGGGAGTATTTTAATGCTTTTCTTTCTAATTGATTTGCTTCCTTTACCAAAAATTAATTAATATTGGACCTCAATTTTACAGCCAAAGAAGTTATAAAAAGTGCTGATGTTGCTTCAGAACGATTAACTTGACTAAACTTTTGTTTAACTAAACTGATTTAAACTTACAGCGAAATAAAGGAACTTATTTATCAACAATTACAAAGCAAATCCTCTATTCAAAATGGTCATTAGCAAAATCTGACATTTAAGCATCCAAAAAAGGGGGGACTGAATTACAAACAACTGAAGACAAAACATTTGTTCTTTTGATTCTGTGATCTTCCTTCGGGATGTGTGAATGATTCGCACCTAATGCTGATCGATAACCCAATTACGGACCGGGGCTTAAGTCTCGAGCTTAATTTGGTGCCTCTCGCTTGCTAAAATGAGGTAGATTTGTCAGGATTTCTGCTGAGAGAACGAATTATTTGAAAGTAGGAGTCCGAAACAACACTGGATCCTCTGTCTCTTTCGTAATTTATGGTCCGTGGATTGGATATTAGACGAATCCGTAGCCTTCTGTTTTTTACATGCTGTGCCACTATTATATTTGAACATATTAATGGAAATAATGAGCAAAAATTTATCATTATTACACTAAACACAATCTGTAAATTAAATTATTTCTCACGGTTGTTGATTCAATTTCAGCCAACTTGACTGTTGTTTGTAAGTTTGAGGAAATGATGCTATACATTGTTTGATTGTTGTTATCTGGATATACTGCAGTCATCTTTCGCAATACATAATATTTTCTTCAGCAAGATTTGTTAAATTATAGCTTAAAGTTACTTAGTTATATGTGGAAAAAAAAGCGTGCTTCGATCAGCAATAATGCAAAGAATATGTTTATTTTTATTTATAATATAATTGTGTATTGATAAGTTTATTAAAATTGTAGCAAAATTTTAATTGCTGGTTTTAACGTTTCTCCCATAATTTACAAATTTCAACTCTAAACCAATGAAGAACTATGAAAAAAAAACTACTTAGCAAGGAATGAATTTCTAGCAACAGAAAGTGCTACAGTATCCTTCTATACATCCAAATGTGATAAAATATGAACTAGAGATAATTGAAATGGCGTGAGTGGCAATTATTAAACAAAAATTTTTACTAGGAATCTCCACTGATAGAAGGCCAGATAATAGATATAAAAACATTTAATATTCTTGATAAATGGGAAATAATATAAAAAGTAGCATTAAAACCATTTAACATGCTCCCTTTCTTATCCAAATTCCATATTTTCTATAGTTGGCCGAAATAAGTTAAGAATATCAAGAACATAGCTTGAATGCTGCATTCAAATTGGGCTCAGGTACTGTCCTTTAATTTCAAGATTCTTCTCAATCGTAACTATGTCAATTCAAATACTGGATATTGTAATTTTAGGAGTTATTTCACATGAAAACAGAAAATAATTAATTATTACCTTCAAGTTTTTGAAATTCATTGAAATGCATTAGATTAGCGATGCAGGCCATAGTGGTCCTGCAAGGACTGAAATGATTGACGAATTTTACAAACATGATAACATTAAAGGGTATATCTACATCACAACACATTTTTAAATGCAATTGTTTTTTAATAAGTACAAATTTGTATAAGAAGTATAAGAATGGATTTTGATAAACATTTTGTGAGAATTAACAATTAATTAATTTCCTTATTAATTGATTAATGAAGAATGGTAATATGAAAACAAACACAATCAGTAGTTATTTTTCAAAATAATTGTTAAAAGAATACTTTTAAGTTTTTCTTTCAGTGTTCTTCCAGAGTTCTGTTAAGGTGTTCTGACAACAAATCTTCGTATATGCATGTAATAATATTTCATAAAACATTTAGTTACAAATTTTGTATAACCTTAATTTTGAAAAACATTTAAATATGGAAGAAGTAAACTACAGAAATGAAATTTTAGTTGCTAAAGGGCAGAAAACATTTTCAAAAATAAAAATAAAATTAACTAAATACTAATTAAAATAGAAATGTAAGAAAGATAGCGTATACATTTATTGATTTAAAATCGTCATTAGATTAAAAAATGGTGGAAAGCAAAATTTCACTGAAATGAATCCGTTATAATTGAAAGGTAAGATTAAAATATGGTTTTAGGTATTTTTAAAATCGTATTAAAGTATTCCTGATGGAAACCAGAATTTCTCTAAATATAGGAGAAAATGGTAAATCTTTCGTTAATTTTATATTATTAAATATTTAATTAATTGTTGTATCTGTTCTCGTTTTAAATATAAATACGTAAAATTTGGTTGGGTTTGAATTAGTTTGTTGAATTGTATAAGGACTCTATGATATTTATTTTCGCTGTAATAATGGAAATGCATCCCATTTAGAAAAATACGAATGGAAAAATTATTCTACTTTTACATAAAGATTAATGCACATTCAGAATACTATTAAGTCTCCTTAAATCATAGAAAGAAGCATGAAAAAAGGCAGTGGTAGTTTTATATAGTTGAAGGGAAAAAAAGTCTGAAATACATTAAGAAATGTATAAACAAAAATATATCACATTAAATTTTACGTTGTTTTGCATATCTTGAGACTGAACGTAACCGAATTTCAATAAGAATAACAAGAAACGTCAAAGCTGATTTTGGAACTTAAGCGATATTGAAAAAGCAGACAAACGGATTTGATTGCTAAGAAAAGGGGGTTGATAGCGGAGAGCTATATTTTCAGTATTAAGTTTTGTTGTAAGGAAATACTATTAAATGAGAAGATTCGTCTATGTATTACGAGGACAAATATATGGAGCAGAAGATCAAAATTGTTGAGCGTAGAGCTTTGCTTGGTAAATCGTAAGCAAAAGCTTAATAAATCAACTAATGATTTTTTTGATTATATTTGAATAATTATATCATGCGAATTTTTAATAAACTTCATTATGAAATACATTACATTAGAAAATATAAACTGCTTTTGGGGTTATGGTATTTTAAGATAAAGTAATGAAATAGTCCCTATTTTCGCAACACATTTATATTTGCAGGAATTTGTGAAATTGCTGAAGTTAATTTCCTGGTGAGGAAGGCAGCTCTGACGAAAACTAAATGGATGGTCTTTCAATGAACTCCCAGATTAGACCCAAATTTACAGACAGCTTGGCAATTTGATGATGAATTTCATAGTTTGGTTATAAAAATGAAAGATTTCGAATAATCCAGTTCCAATTTTTTTCATTCTAGAATCTTTCATTTTCTACCACCTATGAAAAACATCGAAGCTAACACGGAAAGAAATCGGTCCGTTTAATCAGTCGAGTTTAAGTACACATGTACACAGGTATGTATGCACTTAAATAGACACATTTCCCCTTAATTATTTGTAGACATTAAATTATATAATGTATAAAATTTCATAAGTACAAAATTATATGTTATATATAACTAATTTATTTAAAATTTTAAAACATTAAAATAGAAAATAAAATTACTATTCTTTAAAAATCTCAAATATTATACACTGATGGAAAAAAAATCCCAACACCAAGAAAAAATTATTGTACAGTAATGAAATTTTAGGAATACATTTGTCTAGGTAACATATTTAATTGGTTAAAGTTTCAAGATCACAGGTAGAGCCATTTCAAATGTGAAATGTTGGTACATTAGTAACCGGTGTAACCACCAGAATTTTGAAAGCAAGCATGCAAACGTGCATGCATTGTGTCGTACAGGTGTCGGATATCAGTTTGTGGGATGGAGTTCCATGCCTGTTGCACTTGGGCGGTCAATGCAGGGACGGTTAATGCTGGTTGTGGATGACGCTGGAGTTGTCGTCCAATGATGTCCCATACGTGCTCGATCGGAGAAAGATCTGGTGATCTAGCAAGCCAAGGCAACATGTCGACACTCTGTAGAGCATGTTGGGTTGCAACAGCGGTATGAGGGCGAGCGTTATCCTGTTGGAAAACACCCCCTTGAATGCTGTTCATGAATGGCAGCACAACAGGCTGTATCACTAGACTGACGTACAAATTTGCAGTCAGGCTGCGTGGGATGACCACGAGAGTGCTCCTGCTGTCATACGAAATTGCTCCCCAAACCATAACTCCAGGAGTAGGCCCTGTGTGTCTAGGCCGCAGACAGATCACTAGAAGGCGTTCACCTGGCCTCCTTCTAACCAACAAACGGCTATCACTGCGACCAAGGCAGAACCGGCTTTCATCAGATAACACAACAGATCTCCACTCAGTCCCCCAATGAGCTCTAGCTTGACACCACTCACGTCGCAAACGGCAGTGGTTTGGAGTCAGTGGAATGCACTGTACAGGGCGTCTGGCTCTTAGCTGTCCTTGAAGTAACCGATTCGTAACAATTCGTTGTGTCACTGGGGTGCCAACTGCAGCTCGAATTTCAGCTGCAGACGCAGTACGATTAGCCAGAGCCATACGCCGAATACGACTGTCTTCCCTCTCAGTAGTACCATGTGGCCGCCCGGAACCTGGTCTTCTTGAGGCAGTACCTTTCCTTGACCACTGCCACTAATACTCATGCACAGTGGATACATTCCTGCCAAGTCTTTCAGCACTGTCGCGGAAAGAAAACTCACCTTCTCGTAGCACTACAACACGACCTCATTCAAACTCAGTGAGCTGTTGATAATAGCTTCTTCGTCTTCTCAGAGGCATCCTTGACTAACATTAACCCACTAAATCTCAACTGTAAATGACGATCACGAACCTTACAGCGCTTATTTAAAGCAAACCTCATTTGTATGTTCATAGTGTCGCTATTAGCGCCACACTCACGCGCGTAGCTCGAAATTTGAATCGACCTAACCTTTCAGATGCATAATCACACCTACCAAATTTCGTTTATTTAGTACAACTCCTTCCTAGTGTTGGGATTTTTTTCCATCAGTGTAGATGAATGGCATATTTTATTAGAACTATATATTTTGTAATATTTCTTGTTGTTATTATTTCTGATGGCACTTGTCATTGACAAGCCTGCTTTAACTAAGGCACCGATTCTAAGCCTAATGTTTTTAGTAGCACCATCTAGGCCCAAAACAACACAATTCTTATTACGTGGTGTACTTCATTCATGCATTCATTCATTAATTCATAGATCGTAATTTGAACCTAAAACAGAGATTGATCACTCACAGTGGTTTTACTCCCGACATGGAGGAATTTGTGACCACTACAGGTGCATACGTGCGTCAACCAACAACGCACTCGTGGAGTCTTCGACTGTCTAGTTCAAACTCCCAACCCAAGAGATGAGCATCCAACGCCTTACCAGCCAAGCTATGCCTACCTTATATTGCCTTTTTACATACTGTCCAAACCCTCCACAAAATAAACAGAAACCGTAAGAGTATTTTCAGAATCAATACAATAACCATGAGCCATTTAATGCGATTTTAATGTTTTTAAAACAAGAATATTTCAACCTTTTTTTATTGTTACGATATTTTTTTGCTGCTGAGAAGTACATTTGTTTCTAAAAGATTACACAAAATATAATTATTACAGAATGAACAGAAGGAATAATTAATATGAAATAAAACGAATATCAATGAAAATTTTCTCCATTCATGATATTATTACATAAATATCTCATATGAAAAACTATTGCTTTTGAAGTGAATTAATGACACCAGAATATTAGCAAATTCATCGTATAATCCCTTATAAAAAGAATCCTGAATATCTCTACAAAAAATGTTGAACAAGGGAAAATATTCTTTATTGTTTAAAGTTTCACAATTTTTTCTCTGAAAGAAATCATTTTAAATATTTTAGAACATTTAAAGAGAAAACTAATTACTGTGTAGTTATTTGAATGAAATTATATAAAAGATAATTATTGAAAAGCAAGCATGTTTTTCTACTTGCTAAAAACATAACACTTTAGAAGTATCATTATATAAATATTGAAACAAAAGATAGTTTTGTTATTTGTTTATTCCTTTTTTTTAAATTTGAATTTGGAGTGTGAAACTGAAAACTTAACCAACATTCATTCTGATAAAAATTTAAAAAGTATTCTCTTAAAAATTTGTAAAAAACAACAAGATTTAAATTTGGGGAATATACACACTCCATAATTTAATCCATAAATTAATGATAATGCAAGTTCCGGAAAAGAAAGAGTCAGAAGCTAAACTAATGCGACTTTTTTTGTAAAGCCTATTTATTAATAAACGTTAAAAAGCAAAAATTATGCTATATTCTTAATATTCTCAATAAAAATTGCAATTTTTTGCTCCCTGGAGCAAATTACAAAAAAAACCTCCAACTTATTTACAAAAAGCAATATTAAAGGGTTCGTATAATGGTTAACATATATTATGTCTCCCAGTCGATGCAAAACAGGCTGTGCAAAGCCAAAGCATGCTGAATATCAAAATATCAAATAAACGTACGTGTTGTTCCAGAATGACGTCACGAAAGATTTGCCCTGTCATGGTTCCAATTTGAACATACAGGTCAGTTCTGGAACCAGAACATTTCTTCTCCAAACTAGCATTCTTGCACTGCAGTAAAATTGTAGTTCAATGATGTTCGCTTGGTGGTAACAGGTACTCAATTTGAAAGTCCAGCGTGAATTATTCAGGTAGATAAACCTGGACCTGTAGGAAAACATCACACAAACCCACTGCTAAGGTGTCCACATTTTTCTCTCTACGCATCTGACAGAGAGTTGCCGTAAGTGGAACACATTTGACAGGCTTACAAGTATATACAATCTGCCTTAAGCATCTGTACACTGTCTACCTTGAAACTGGCTGAAGAAACACCATCTGTTTGTTTTGGCCGTAACTGCCAAATACCGGTCCTCATTTGGTGTTGTAATTTGGGAGCGACCTGTTCTGTAACGTCTACTCACCTTGCCATCATACTGGAATTGTTGCCAAAGCATGGAAATTACATTCTGGGCTTCCAAGCTCCTCGGATACTTCTAGTTGTGTACTCCCGTATTCCAGATTACCTACAATTCTACCACATAAAAACTCCAAATACGTCATTTGTGTCATAACTATGCGGTTATTGCACTGAAAGGCTCATAAAGCGCTTGCGAACAATTTTATTTCTTTGCGTGTATTCCTTATACATTACTTACTCTCTTTAACTCTCATTGCTGTGACTTACTATCGGTGTCATCTGGTGTCTTCTTGCAATTTGCGTGATATTTGAAGATGTGTATAGTCCTTTCACGGATGATATATTTATTTTAGAGTTCGATTTGAGAGTGCCTCTGAATTATCCTACATTTGTGGACATGAGTGTATATGCATATGTATTTTTCGTCCAAAAAATATGAAATTGACATTATGTTCAAAAAAGGTTTCTAATTAAAAAAAAACCATATATCCTTTTTGAAATAAAAATGCCGCAAGCGAAAGATTTTTGATTTATATTTATTAGGGACTATTTCCGTATGTTAAGATAATTAAAGTTGCGTATACGCTTAACTGCTCTAAGAAATTTTATCTTACACTTAATTACTTTCTATTTGTGTACTTTTAATCAGAGTAAAGGTGGCCGTGTGTTTCTAAAATTTGTAATTTTAGGCTTCTTTATAAAACGCTTGATATTGAAATTTCAATTAAATTCAACCTAAAACGATGAAGATGCAATACCCGCATTCTACACGTTCAAAAGTGTTTACATACAGCACTGAATTTGTTAGACAGCTTGTTTCTGTGTACTCAAAATTTCAAATACACATATGCATATGCATACACAAAATTATTGATATTCCTTATTCTGAGATTATGAAATAATTTTTAAATCAGCAATCTATAATATATACATAAGATGTCTTTAAGTATAATTTTTCCACTTTATTTGTTATTGTATTCTCATGATTTGTTGTTTAGTTCGAACAAATGAGTTATTTTTTCATGTACTCGAATAATTATGTATTTATGCGCTTCTCGCTTCGTTAAGTGCATTCTTTCTTGGAACTTCAATCGATTATGTTTTTGTTGCGTGTAATAAATTATGTTTTTTTAAATGATCCATCGCCATGATGTTTTAGAAATAACGACATTTACATTCTTTAAATTTTATCGAATTATTTTTGAACTTTTATTTTCTAGATTAGTGATACTTCATCAAAATAATCTTTAAAATGATAAACTTTTTATTTTCACCATTTGATTATTTATACCAATATTCTATGTAATGTAACTAGAAAATATTGTTAGTTAAAACAGAATATATTTTTTTTATTACAAAAGGCTTTTCATATAAAATAAAGTTCAAGATTCGACAAACGTTTTCTCATCTTGTTTAGACGTTTTTATCAATATTTAATAAAATCATTCTCGAAATATGTAAACACGTTCCAGTTCTTCACTGCATAGAATATCAAATTTTATACACTTACTGGCATTTTCACTTTTTTTAACTTTGTGAAAAGAGTGAGCCCCCTAATAAAAAGTAATTAAAATTAATTTTAATTGCTGACCTAAGTAAAATTGAATTAATTTTTTAAAATATTATTCTGATATTACCTAATATTCTTAACTTTTTAACTTGTTTTCTTTTGAATTCTTTCCACATTTCCCGTTTTAAATTCCATTTGAATGTGATTAAATAGAAGAAAAACGACAATATATGACTTTATAAAAAGCATATCATAGCCTCCAATAGATTTGTTTTTCTTAATTAATTAATAGAAATTTACCAATTTCTGAAAATTCATTTTATTCAATATCCAAATTTTAACCTTATTAAATTATTCTTATACCGTTTTTATATATTTAAATCTAGTTTTAGAATCTACAAACTTTTTCCTAAAATCTTATAGTTTTTTTTTCGACAGGAGGAAAAAGAAGCATTTGAACATTAATTACTATTTATTTTACACTATTTTATTGTTATTACACCTAAAAGTATTACTTAAATTCACTGTAACAAATTAACTCATAATTATAATCAATTATTACACAATCATGACAAGGAAATTCTAATTACACTCGTTTCCCTGAATGAATTTAGTTAGTTTTAAAATATAATTTGAATTTATCTAAAATATGTTAATGTTTTCATATTTTAATGCAGAATTTCATTTCTTCATGCGTATCCATTATATACTTATTATTAAAATTAATTATTGTTTTTATTAAAAATAAAAACTGAGTGGGATTTGATATAAAGTTTACTATTATCAGCCACCTCAAGTTGTCTTTTTTTACTGGCATCGGAAAATGAGACACTGATGAATATATTGTGATAAGTAATCACCACATGAACATCAATTTTAATTGATTAATATATGGTATGGAAACTCTAGAGATGTAACGCCATCTTAAGTATAGCCCTAGTGATCTGACTGCGGCTCAAAATTACTAGGTCCGTCGCCAAATAACCCTAGTGTTGCTTTAAAACGGGACTTAATATAGCTAAACTAAACTGAAATGATTAATAAATGGTTAATTAATATCATAACTGAACATAAAAAGAATGATATTAAGTTCTTGCCAAATTTTTTGATAAACCAAAAATTAAATTGATGACTTGCTGAATAACATCTATAATGAAGCAATTCTATTTCTTTATTAATAATTAATAATTCTTAAATTACTTTTATTAATGGTAAATAAACCTTGATTCCAAAAATATTTTAGTACAGCATCATTCGAAAAAAAGGGCTTTTACCACTCCATAACCTTTTGTGCATCTTTTTTCAAAATTCAATTTTATAATTTGATGCAGAAATAAATGGGGGATGGGGTGGAGAAAAGGAATTTAATGTGTAATACCCAAAAAACTCATAAAAATTTGTTCTTGGCTTTGGTAAATGAAAACATATTGATCCTCAAAAAGTCCCTTTCTTGAATTTCAGGAAGTTTTAAAAAGATGTTTAAATGATCCGTAAACCGTTTTCATTTGAAATGCTTTTGGGAGTTTCAGACCTTTTCCGCTGAATTTTTATTTTTCAAGATAGCATTCAACTTGCAAGAAACAAGAAAACTTCCGTTTTTTTTCTTTCTTAAAGTCATTTTACTTTACAGCTACACATTCTCTCAGATTTTTTTTACCTCTTATGTCCCAGATTCAAAGACTTTCCTTTATTTTATTGGCTCCCTGTTCTTTTATTTATGAAGATAGGTTTTTATTTTTTTTTTCTCTATTTCTCTTTCCATCTTTTTATGTTTGGTTTGGCAGTTTCATTGAGGTCATCGCGTTAAATTCCGAATGAAATCTGCTAAAGAGGGAAAAAATAATTTATTTGTTCTCTATATATTTTTTGATGATATGGAAGGACAAATAGCGATTTACTCCTAGCAAGCTCAAACGAAAGAAAATAAATTCCAACTGTTTAAATGTCTTAAACAAGAAATTTTAGACGAATTAAATTGAATGGTACAAGAAAATTGAGATATTGCTACTATATTGCAGGTGAAGTTGTATTGAACTGTTCCCAAGTATAACGTCAAACATCTAATCCTTATGCAAATTATCTTAAAAAACGAGTAATTCTTGTAAAATGCAGCTAATAAAAAATCTATATATTTATGAATTATAAAAGATATTATTTAAAATAGGATGTGAAATGAAGAAAGTGAATAAAAATTCTATAATGAATTTATGTTATTTGCTTTCGTGCACAAACACATGCAGCCTAATAAAGAGTTAATGGATTTCATTTAATTCAACCATCTGATAAATTTTATTTATAAACAAGAACAGTATGAAATAATACTATAATATAGAAACTAATGGTAAAGGAATATAAATGAAATAATATAATATAATATGCACATAATTTTTAAAAAATGAGAAACTGAAACTGAACTGAAAAATATGAATCTTTAGAATTGTTTTCTGCTCGGTGTTCTAACAGGAAAGGAGTAGAACGTCTGGCCTCTTATCTGGAGTTGTTCATATTTTGTGTTCTATCTGTGAAGAGTGTGGATGTTCCCTCCTGTGAAAAGGGGTTGTTCAAACGAATGCAGCTCATGAAGTAGTTAAGTCGTACACTTGGCCCTAGTTGGCGCTGCCGAATAAACAAGAGAGGTTTACTCGACTTAAATAGCTGACAGATAACTGTCAGTGGGCTTGTAAAGTGACCTAAGTAACAACAGCAGAATTATTTTAGGTAATTGAAATATTAAAATCTTACAGTTATGTCAGGAATCTTTAATCTCATTTTTCGAAAGAAAAACTTTCGTTATATTTTTATATATAAAGTTCCAATTTCTTTTCAAATGTCCTATATTTAGAAATAATCTGTATATTAATATCAAGACTCTACTATATAACTCTTATAGATTATTGGAATTGCGTTACACAATTTTTGTGTTTAAACTGGAGTTTAAAATTGAATGAAAGTTTTGAAGTAATCATTATTACATTGTCTGGAAGATAAGTTATTTAAATTATGTTTGAGTTGCTTATAAATCCTGTTTATCTTGTGTAATAGTTTTCTAAAAGCACAAGTAGAATTTTTGCTGAAAGAAATTTCTAAATGAGAGTAAAATCTACCTTATAGTAATGATTACAATAGAAATAAAACAATTTGAATACTATTTTACATTATAATAATAACTACAATAGAAATGAAATGAGTAATCATTATTACATTGACTGGAAGATAAGCTATTTAAATTATGTTTGAATTGCTTATAAATCCTGTTTATCTTGTGTAATAGTTTTCTAAAAGCACAAGTAGAATTTTTGCTGAAAGAAATTTCTACATGAGAGTAAAATATACCTTATAGTAATGATACAAACCGTTTGAATACCATTTTCATTATAATATACATTATAGTAAAGAGTACAATAGGAATGAAATACTTTTAATGCTAAATTAATTACTATTCAAATTCAGGCAGAAGTTTCTGAACGCATTGCAGATATTTTAGCAATACAATTTAATTTCAATATTCTTCGAATAGTGCTTTCTCTTTCCTTTTCCTTCATAAATGGTTAAATCTGAAATGCCTTAGAATTTCTCCTTTTTTTTCTATATGTCAAATGTCCCTTTTCATGTTAGCACTTCTTGCAGTTTTATCCTTTCTTTCATCTTTGCCACTTTCATAAAATATTCCGACATTCTTCTGAGGTAGGAAATGAGAATGGAATGAGGAGTGAACGTGTCCTCGGTTAAGCTCATAAAGAGACCACTTGAATACTTATAGCCTTTTTGGAAAAAGCTAGAGAAAGGAATGACTCTAAGTGTCCATTTCCTGTAAGCTTCGTCTTAAATCTGTGCTAGAGATTTGGTTATTAAATCTTACTGTACTTATGTTGGAATATGCTTATTTACATGGAAATTTACAATCTGTAATTAAATCTAATGAGACATAAAATTTTAATATTTAAAAGAAATTCTTTGAAAGCTTTTCAACATTGCAAAAAATTATTATCTTTTCTCTATCAGAAGTTTATTGAATTCAATTCGATGACTTTAAATCAGGCCCTGTAATTTTATGTAAGAATCTCTCGGAATTAAGTGATGAGAAAATCTAAGAATCAATAGAAATCTGATTTGTTCTGAGCCAAATATTAATTCTGAGGAGATACACATGGCATTGAAGAGACATGCCTTTATTAGAGTGGCTTCAGAATTATTATAGCGGTCAACTAAAACTATGTCGTTGCAAAGGTTATTTGAATTTTACAACAAAATATGTTTATAATTTCACAACTTGTAGAATAAAAATTTGGTCTCTTCCAGTAGTTCAATTTCCTATTGTCAAGTAAAAAATATATTTGATTTTAATAAGATAGTGTTTAATAGTTTTACCATTGTAAATTTTGAAAAGGAAAAATATAACTGAGTGAAAATTATGCATTGATATTTGTCTCCACAATACCATTTCTGTTATAAAAGTATTTGCTATGTTTATAAAAAGTTTTTAAACCTCACAACTTCAAGAAATATTATGAGCTGTCTTTAACGAGTTTTAAAAAACTGTAGAAATGTAAATTTTCCTTTTGCTATAAACATTTTCTTAGGGAATCATTAATTTAATTAAACAAAGTATGTTTCAACTAAAATATTTATTTATGTATAGAATGTGACAGCAGCTCCTTTGAAAGAAAAATTTGAATTCCCATGGATTTTTAAAAACCGTTAGTCAAGTTTTGACTAAATTCTTATGTTATTGTAAAAATCAAAATTATTTTTAAATTAAAAAATCATTTTTAGTATCCATGAGTTAAAGAAACAAAATAATCTAAATATAAATTTTCCTCATGTTTGCCTGCTTTGAATATACCTAATTTGCTAAAACAATCATAGTCACCTTCACCATCTTATTTTTTTCACTTTACGAAGTTATAATAATAATTGCTACGAAAAGTTTACTAAAACGTTCTTTATGCTTATGCAAATAAAAATAAGAAGATATGTTGCGTTGTGATTTATGGCACTTTACAAGACCGCTGACAATTATCTGCCAACTATTTAAGCTGAGTGTGAGTCTCTTGTTATTTCAGTTGTGCCAACATTATTACAATTTAGCTTCTTCAAGTGTCACATTCACTTTCAGGGAGTATATTCACATACCTCACAGATAGGACTCAGAAAAACCACGCCAGAACAGAGACTCGCTGATTATCAGGAAGACGCGCTACTCTTACGCCAGGACGCCGGTTTAAAAGGCGATCCGTTCACTAGAATGGATTTTTATTTCATGAAAAAGAAGGCTTCAGTTTTATTTATATAATTGAATATATCGATGGTAAACAAACTGAAAATTTTCTATCATGAGTTTGAATGATAAAACTTAAAATAAAATTTTTCAAGTTGGCAATCAATTTTAACTGTTACGTTGAATTCAAAATATAATCATCTCTTTAAAACATTGAATAGTTACTTTCAAATTTATTGCCATCATATCTATTGGAATTGAGAAAACCGGTTATGATGTTGAATACAAATTGAACAAATTTAAAATGAATTATAATGAAAAATCTAAAGATTAGTGATAGAGATAGCTACTTTTGTTTAGATATAAAATGTGGGAAGATGAGATTGTTTCTCTATGTGTTGTGGATCGAAGGGGGACAGTTCCCTACTCTGCAGAATTTGAGCTATCGAAAGTCCTAGAACTGTCGTAGGAACCATATTGCGGTATGGATTAACAATATTAGCAGTGATCGGACTCATTTATTGTGAAGAAATGTGTGGTTCTGCTTTTATAATTGTGAGTCCGATTTAATACGAGGTACACTGATATGTTATAGAATCGCGACATCCCTAGGCTGTCTGATAAATGTCTGCTGGAAGGTACTATTTTGATGTAGGATGACGTTGCACTCCCTACCGCTACAAGTGGGAAAGAATTTTTGCGCAATTCATTTGGTGAGGATCGTTTGAGGAGCCACTACTTCCATTTTTATGGCTTTCGAAGTCCTCCGATTATTAGTTGTGGGGCTACAGATTATTAGTGTGTGCTGAATTCACAAACCTATCGCGTTTAAGGATGCTAAAAACAGCGTCTGAAGAAACATTTTCACCACATATACAAATTTCCTATGCGAGCTGCTCACAACATTATCTCTCGACCATAAATGCTTTTGATGAGTGACGGCCGACATGAGTCGCATTTGTTAAATAGAACATATTTGCTGAAAATCAATAAACTAATTATTGATTTCTTTACCTCATGAAGCACCATCTGTTGACTGTTTGTAGATTCTTTATTATTGATTTCAATAAAACCTCAGGTCATTTCAAACATATGTATCAATTTTTTCCTTCCTATCTATTGGGTCGTTCGGAAAGTCATTTCGTATTTTTTTGTCAAAATGAAAAGAAATTTTCGTTCAATGAATAAATTATTTATTAAATTATAAAATTGCCATTCTGGTCTAATACCTTTTGCCATATTTTTGGTAGTAACATGATTACACGCTCATAAAAGTTTTGGTCTTTGCTGTAAAAAAAACTGATCGAGGTGGTTTTTGGCCTCCTCATTTGAAGGAAAAATTTTGCAAATCAGTTCTGGTACTGATGTACTGTTAACACATCTTCTCCACACATATTGGCTAATTTATTTCTGGCTTGACAGCATTTTTACCTTTTATATAGCAAAAAAGAAAAAAATGACGAAAATGCTGTTTATTGCTCTCCATATTTAAAAGGGCACCATCCAAAAACTACTGCGAAGAATCAGCTGCACTTTTTCACACTCAAGCCTTGCTATATCATCTCTTAAAACATAAAATGATTTTGCGGTTTAAGTATGAAATTGGGTGCGAAAAATACAATTAAATCCTCTGTCTGGAAAAAACGAAATTACTTTCCGAACAACCTAATACATTATTCTGTATATTAGGGAAATTTCAAATATTAACGGTCTTTTGATTTACTCAGTATATGCATATTTTAAAATCCATTTGTTTGAACCTTATCTAATTCAATGTTTCATGACGGATTCAAATGAAATTTGGTACTTGTTATCCTTAGCACATGAAAAAAAATTCCACACTATTAAGGAATTGCTATAATTCTATAAAAGAGGAGAAACGGGATTTGAAAGGTTTGAAGTTTCTTCACCGAAACTTTGAATAAATGTTAATCGTTGCTCAAAAATTATAGTTACATCATTAATTTAAATGTTTAATCTTTTAGTGTTATAAATTTCATATTTACGCTACTTCATCTGTAACTTTTATCTGATTTTCTAAGTTTATCTAAGCACATTTATAAAATTAGCTCCATGCGTATGAAAATAAGATCTAATTTCTGTTCAATTACATATATCTTTTGCATGTCTTTGTTAATGCTGAACTTTAGTTTCGTCTCATGTAAATTTTCACTTCTATTTATGGTGTGTAGTTTTTTAAAAAATTTGAATTAAATTTGTTTTATAGTTTCCATTACTATGGACATTCAGAAATTCATCTTTTAACGCTGTTTTTCAAAAGTTTTGTAATTTCTATGCATTTTTGGACTAATTTTTCTCATCTATTAATAATTATAAAATTTTAATGCCCATTATTATATCTATCAGAAGATTTTTAAATGAATAATAAAACCTGCGTTAAGACATCCATAACAAATAAATGCATTCAAACATTTCAAAATACTAATTAATTTTCCCAAAGCTGGAATTGCTTCTTATTTCATGAAAATTATTTAATTACAAGTGATCTAAATTTTGGAATTGTTGGAATTCTATTTTGGTATTCTCTTTTTGAAGACATAATTTCCGTTTTAGTATTCTATTTTTGAGAATAGTATTTCTGTTTTAATTTTTTATTTTTGAAGTCAGGATTTCCGTCTTAGTATTCTGGTTTTGAAGACAGGATTTCCCTTTTAGTTTTCTGTTTTTGAAGACAGGATTTCTGTTTTAGTAAGTTTTGTTATTATAATCCATCAATAAGAATTCATTTAATTAATTTTGCTTGTATACTTAAATTTTTAATAATCTGTCAATCTATGAAGACCTTTCAGGAAAACATTTATTTTACTATTTGAAATTCCTCTGTAATACAGGGCTTGAAATTTATTTATAGAATAGTTAAGAAAATTTAAATTAGAGGAAAATTAAACCAAAAGAACGCATTAGTTAGTATATAATTATTTCTCTTAAAGAAAAGGAAGAATTCCCCACAAAACTGTCCATAAAATTGAAAATATATTTTGAATCTATTATTATTGAAGATATTACTTCATTTTATTTATAGCTAAAAAGCGACAGATAATACAGTTATTTCGATAGCTCTCTTAGCTCTATTGCATAAATTTGGAACCAAAGATTTTAATTTTTTCCTTCATCTGTAACCAAAAAAATAAAATTAAATCAGAAATATTCTCTTAAACTGTTTGAAACATTCAAATCACAGAAGAAACTTAATTAGAACAAGCAATTTGAAAGAAGAACCTGTCGAATCTTAGTTACCTATCAATGTAATTTTTCAAAAGTGTTCTTGAAATATTTTTTTATCGAGGGTGTCTGCAAAATATTCTTCGATCATTGAAATTTGTTTAAAGTATATTTGGTTTCTTGGCATTGACGACAGCCTATTTTTTTTAAAGGATAATTTCAGTCAATAAATATATTAAGAAAAAAAATTATGAAATAACTGAGACTAAAAGGTCTTTAGATTCCGCTTTTCTCATGTTGCGAATCTTTTAAAATTTAATATCTTAAATATGCCAAAATGAACTTAGAAAGGCCTTGTTTCTATATAATAATAGGCTAAAAATCAGAGTAGGAATTCAAAATTTTACATATAACAAATTCTGATACTAATAATTTATTATTCGGACACCTTAATGTAATAATTAATTTGGTAATCGATGCTTAAATATTTTATACGTTGAATATAAAATATTATACGAGTTAGAATTTCACGTATTTTGGTTTTTGTCTTTATGTACATACAGCAAATAGATACAGATGAAGCCAATGGTAAAGCCGATAGCAATTAGTATATAAAAAATACAGCAACAAGTGAAAAAATTTTTAAACTTGGTTGGAAAATTTAAATGTATTCAACACATAATACATTACGTGGCAAAAAATATACAAACTTTAACTATTGATATTCCTTGAGATGCATCAATTTTATAATTTAATTAAAAAAAATGTAATGTAATTTTCGACAAAATTAATAGACATTCAAAAATACTCTACATAATTAATAGGCATTCAAATTTTTATTTTATTTTATTCCTTTCAATTTCTTCCTTTCTCCAATAAATCGCTTAACATTATCATTTTCCCAAACTTAATAAGTCCCATCTAGTTTTTTCGATGTCGAATCAACAGTGAAGATGAATAATATAGTGTGTAGTTCATTCCTGTTATTATAATAATAAATTTTTATTTATTATCTTCAGTGGAAATAGCAGCTCATCAGTCAAGGAGTAGAAAGGTGTGTGTTGATCTAATATCTAATCTACGAACCATAAATTACTACAGAAATAAAAGATACGATATTGTTTCATGCTCCTAATTTCAGCTAACTTCGTTTCCTCAATAGAAATCCTGACAAATCTGCTCAATTTTGGCATGCGAGAGCCTTGAAATAAGCTCGTAACTTAAGCTCTGTTTGTAATTAGGTTATCGATCAGCATTAGGTCCATGAACCTCGTCTCCCATATTATAGAGTCGAAGAAATAAAACATTTTCTTGTTAGACAACGCTTTTTGATAAGTGAATGCTTATTTATTATTGTATTTTTATTTTTCTGAATTTTTAAATTAAGAAATTGAATTTAACTGTCAACATGTTATTTTTAAGTACAATATATTCTGAAGAGTGAGTTTTGGCAGCATTAATAGGCATCTAGAAAGCAGCTTCTTGTAAGAGGGGCTAAGATGTGTATTTTTCCAGTCTTGCAGGATGGTAAATACTCAATAATGACGCTTGTTACTGAAATAACATCCAGCTGAAATAGTTGGACATAATAAGCCTTATTTTGTAAATATCACGGCATCTACACAGCGATTAATCACATTTTTTTCTTATGATCTGTTGTTATTGTACACTATAGATGGGTGAAGTTATGCTCATGCAATTACCTAAATAAATTGAAAGTAATACTTTGTTTTCGTGTATCTTTTAGAAAAGAATCATCATAGAAGCACAAAAATCCTTTTGTTCAGCAATAGTTTCACAACATTCTCAAAGCATACACGTTTCGTGGCATTTTTGATTTCATTGCCTATTTGCTTTTTAGCAAATTGAGAAATTTCTCTTAATTTTAACATGAACTTTCCTTCTTACGGTTGTACTAGTCTGAATTTGACGTGTAGAGTCAAGATTCATATACCGATTGAACCAAATTCTACGGTAGACTTGTTATAAATGAGAAGTTTTTAACCTTGACAGTTGTCCTTCAATGTCAAAAAACACAATGTAGATTAGCAATTAAGAGAATAGTTTGCTTAATCTTCGAAATTCAGTCATGACATGGTATTAAAAGGTTAAATCAATAACTAAAATGTTATTCTAAAATCAATAATAAGCTAACAAATCAGTCATTCAAAATCATGAAGTTTCCAATACAAATAGCCACACCGATTTTTTTAAAACAGAAGCATTGTATTTGTGGAGGGTATACAATAATGGGGATGCAATGTCACGTTATTTGAAGCTTAATTTTCAGATCAAGATGACCAAAAGAAAACGAATTGGTATTTCTTTTGAAATATATTATAAATCTTTGTTGGATAGTGTTCTACAGGATTCATTCTAGTGAGTTCATTATATGAAATGGAAGGAGGATCAATATGATTCTCATATGTATAACTATATACATATTTACTTTTAGTTGTTTAGCTCAGCTTAGCTGTTAATTTGATATCAAAAACATAATCTTTTAATTAATATTTAACACGAAGCTAAAATCTATAGAGGATAAAAAGTAAATTCAATGCTTCTAATATATCTTCAAACAGTTCTTGAGCGTGTATTAAAATTTTAAAATTAGCTGGAATTTTTGCGTAGGGTTGTAGTTTAAGGGCATTTGCTAACAAGTTCTCTTTCGTTAAAATTCTGTACAGATTTAAATTTCAAGTCAATTAAGAATAACTAGTTTTAGAGACTGGATTATATGGATTTTGCAATACGCAGCACTGAATTTCCAAATAGACAGCCGCTTAGATCTTGGATCTAGAGGCTTTCAGATAATGAAAAAAAAAAGATTATTAGTCCATTGTAAAACAGATAAATTTGTATTGAAACATGAACTCTAAGCTAAATCTTCTAAATATAGAGTAAATATAAAACTTTGCGCGCTAAAATCAATCATATTCCTATCTATTTCATTATAATATTATAATCCTAATAAAATACCTCGTGTCTTCTTAGAAAACATTGCGTATAAACCTTGTGATGCCATGAGCCAAAAAAGTTAGTATATTTATGGAGCCAATTTATTAAAACAAAAAGTTAATTTTTCATTCGTATTCCTTAAACTAATAAGATAGAACTAAACTGCGTTTGGTAAAACCTCTTATTTCAGCTGCAAAAATCTATAGTCTGGCAAGGGCAATAACACATACGCAATAACGATATTCTGAATTGCACTGTATTCTTCAATAACATTTAATAAGTGAGCTTCCAGAAGTCAACAGATATTAAAATCCATGCATAATTTATTCATATTATCTGGATACCTGATAATCCCCTTCGGGGGCACTTCATACGTATAAGATGAGAAGTTTCCGGTATGGTGGTTGGTTCTCAACATTCTGGTGGGTACAGAAAATATTGGTGGTCTGGAAGGGACGTATTTCTCAAGGGAATGGTTTTATTGTGGCCGGTGCTGGACCTTTAGGATTTAACCAAGTTCCCACCTTTGTTGCTGCGGTATGATCATTCAGACTTCTCCTTATGTCTCAAGGCGGGTCGGAGTAACCCCTTTAGGATCATACTTCATAACTGACTCTTGTATAAATATATAATACCTTCCAGTAATATTTTTAAGGGAAGAGAAATGTTATTTAAGAAATTCATAATTAATTTCAAATTACTTCTGGCAGAAGAGGATTTTCAGAATCAATGCTTTTATAATTTTTTTTAATAATAGATAAAAATATATAATACAAAATGAAATTTATGAAAGTAAGATTAAGATGCAATATTTATTGAAATAAGTTGCACTCTTTTTTATTAAATAGTGAGAATTTGCCAGTTTTTATTAAATATTCCGATATTTTTAAACTTACAGAGATTTAATATTCACAGAATCTGCAACAAACTATCCTGCCAGTATTTTATTGATTTTTATGATTTTTTTTTCCCATTTCAACAAAATATATTTTTGTAAACTTTTACAAGGAAAGAGTTGTATGTAAATTCTTCATTTCAATGAAAAATTTTTATAAGCTTTTGAAAAATGAAAAACTTTCAAAATATTTTTCTATTATGTCGCTAGGCTACAGAAGTATTCAACCATAGCTAAGAAATAAAAAATATGTTTCTTAGAAAAAATTATTCGATCTACAGAATTAAATAGAGTTAAATCATGATTTTAATTAAAATTCTCAGTATGTAAAAAAGTTCTTTCATTACTTCTATAATAATTTATAAATATTCTAAAATATTTTATAAATGAATATCTCAAAGTAAATAAAATATTTATTTGTGCAAAAAGAGAGGAAAAATTATTGGAACTCGAAGGAGGATGTTGTTACAAACTGCATATTTTTAATTTGTCTGGTGAAATGAAACAAAATAATTATCGCGTTTTCTCACCAAGTTAAAATTAATTAAATTATTTGCCTCCGAAAATAATTAAGTGAAAAGAAAGAACATTATAAAGTATGATATAAAGAGGCTAAGATTCTATTGTCGATTTTCATTTAATTCCTTTACAAAAACAAATCATGCATCCTTCAAAAACTAAAAACAATGCTATAATATTATAAAAAGAAAAAAAATTAATCTAAAAATTAATTCTTATTTAGTAAAAGATGTCTTGAAAATAATATTTTCATTCAAATTTGAATTCTATTATTCTCACTTTTGAAAAGCTTTTTCCAGGCGCTAAATAATTATTCAAGAGAGTATTTAAATCTAGAAAAGTATAAAGCTTATAAGTCACTTTTATAGCTTTTTTAATGAAAAGTTATTTAAAAAAATACTCTTTAAAATTAAAAATCGAGCCTTTTTAAAATTATATTTATATATATATTTCTGTTCCACTCAAAGAACTGAATCTCCATGTCCCGAGGAAAGATTTAAACATATGAATACGTATGGAAAAAAGTAAAATAGATTTTAACTTGTGTAAAAGAGGAACTAGAATTGTATAAAAGCCTTTTAAGTGCTTCAAATAATGATCATCTAATGGAATTTTAAAGTCAGTGAGTCTATTCTAGTTAACATGATGCACATTAAATACACAATACACTTAATACATATTTCGTTTCTAGTAAGATGGATGTGATGGCAAAGAACATTGTAACGTTAAATGTTATAAGTTGTTAGATTGTATGCTCATTGACATTTTCGGTACAAGCTAATTTCATTTTATTTTAAAAGCAGAAAATAAAAACAATATTTTTTTTTTCCTGAGTGGCTTGAAGGAAAAAAACCCCCACCAAATATTTGAAATGTTGTTGTTGAATGTTGTTGAAATGTACAAAATTTTATCGATGGTATGAAGCTTGTTTCTTTGCTCATAAGATTTAAAAAAGATAAATGCTTTTCTAGTCTTTAGAGGATAACTTTCTTATCATTAATTTAATAAAAATATCATTTTTTTATATTTATCATTTCTCAAGTTTATGATAGTCATTAGAATGATTCACAATTGAGCAGTTTAATTCATTCTTATTATTTTGATTGTGGAACTGGATGGTAGGAAAAAAATGTTTTTATTTACATTGAAACTACAGTTCAATATGACATATAAAGATAATTGCAGTATTGGTATTCATATAAAATAATATTATTAAGATTGAATAATGCAAAAAGCACTTTAAAATTGTAATAGATAATTGTTTTCGTACAGCATTTGTTGCTAAGAAAACCTAAAATATTGTTTGAAAAATACTCTTAAATATTTATGAAAAAATGTGAGAAGTAAGGAAGTGATTTATCATGAAATTAAATTAAATTTTAATATTAATTTTTCCTACATTCTTTAGAATTCAGTGTTCAAATTATCATTATTCGTAACATTCATATAAAATAATATTATTAAGATTGAATAATGTAAAAATTCTAATGGATAATTGTTTTTGAATAACAATTTCATGAAATAAAAATTTCTTTTTATTTTTATTTCTCTTACATTCAATTCTTTAGAATTCAGTATTCAAGCTATCATTATTCGAAGCATTCATATAAAATAATGTTATTAAGTCTGAATAATGTAAAAAGAATTTCAAACTTTTAATGAATAATTTTTTATATAACACTTATTATAACTTATTATAAAGAAAACATTAAATATTGTTTAGTGTTCAAATTTAAATATTTGTTAAATTAAACTTTAAAAAAAAGTAAAGTATCATAAAATTAAAATTTATTTTAATTTTAATTTCTTTAGAATTCAATATTCAAGTTATCCTTATTCTCAGCATTCGTATAAAATTATATTATTAAGATTGGATAATGCAAAAAGCACTTTAAAATTCTAATATATAATTGTTTTCGTATTAAAATTTTGTGAAATTAAAATTCATTTTTATTTAAAATTTTCTTACATTCATTTCTTAATTAATTACTTGCTTCTGTAATATTTAGTAGCATTCGTATAAAGTAATATTATTAAGATTGAATGGTGTAAAGAGTACTTTAAAATTCTAATAGATAATTGTTTTCGTATAACGTTTATTGTTAAGAAAACGTTAAATCTTATTTAATATTCAATTTAAATAGTTGTTAAATAAAATTTATAAATTAAAGAAATTAATAAGGTTGAAATTAAAATAATTTTTATTTTTAATTTCTCTTACATTCAGTTCTGGAGACTTCAAAATTCAAACTATCATTATAAAATAATTATATCCTTAAAACTTAATTAATTTTAAGTGCTTTGAAAGATATTTTTCTTTATTTCGTCTCAAATGAAGTCTGTTAGCTGTGTTCTATGTGAAGACACAGTGCAGCAGAAGCAATGATTACCATAATTACGAATTAATTGCCATTAATTTTTTTCCATTATTAACGCCAAGCAACTTTATTTAGATTTTAATCTCTTGATAATCTCTTCTGCACGCTTAAGCTCTCTTATAGAACGGAAACTTTTCAAAAATAAATGCCCCCAATTTAAAAGAAAAAAAGTTACGGTTTTTTTAAAAAAGGTCACTCGAGAGTTTCATAACGTTCTCTTGACTTAAAAATCTGGCAACGCTAAGTTCAGAAGAAGAACGAAGAACTTATTAGCGAAGTAATTAGGAGCAACAATAGTTCCACAGAAGAATGTTAAAAAAATAAGTATTTTCTGGATAAATTTGTCAAATAAGTGCTTTAAAAAAGAAGTCTGTGTTAAATTACTCTTCCTGTTTCTATAAAGTGGTTCAAACTATTTTTGTGATCAATCAATAGCTATTTGTTTTGTGTTTTTTAATTTTTGTCTTGCGATTAAAGATTGGAAGAAGGAATAAAAATGTGAATCATTAAAACAAAGTTATTAAATGTTGTATCTTCTTCTTATTCTCTAAAATAGTTTATTTTCAATAATATCTTATTCAAATACCATAAGAACGATTTTTGTACCCTTTTGTGCTTGGAAATGATTTGATTTGTTATATTTAAATGATATAAGTGATCCTTTCTTACCAATAATTAGAATTTAAGACTGCAATAACTTCCATATCTTAAGAATATATGCATATAAATAAATTTTTTACAAATTTTTTTATCTTTCTCGAAGTAGACAAAGAAAAAATGTTCTAATCGCAACAAAATTAAAACGAATTTTTGACAAATCTCCACGTTAGGGTCTCTTGAAGTTCAAAAAACACATTTTTTGGAATTATGTAAGCAAACAGGATAGTTCAAAAATGCATGAACCAAAATGATAGATTTCTGTTAAATTTTGGATGAAATTAATTCTGAAAAAAAAACAACTTATTTCTTCAGCTCGCCTAATATAAGTTAACGTGATAGTTATAAAATAACAGAGAATTAGGTAAATAACATTTATTCATTTTTAGATTTAACATCTAAAGTATAAATGCCAATCATATTCGTCAAGATATTTGAGTTAGATATTTATCCATACATACGCCCTGAAGAAGCAATCGGAACTTTAATTTTACAGATATAATTCAATGCCTAATTTCAGTTTCAATCAATTGAAAAAAGTATATAAAACTGATCTTCCGCTTTCTGTTGCTTAAGTATTAACCATAAAAAGGCAATAATTGATTATAAAATGTCTTACATTAATAGTTTCTTTCATAATTATTGTTTACAAATTCGCAGCATTAATAACACATAAATATATTTGCTAGAGAGCATGCGATAAAGCTTCAGTAAAGTACCACTTATTGGTTGGAATTTAATTGTCTGTCTGTCTATAAACATGATATAAAAACGTTTTGAGCTAGACAGAAAATTTGATTTCCAGATTAAAGAACAAATTTGTTTATTTCTGTCATATTTTGAGTGAAATAAATTGATTGAAAATTTGCCTGTTCAGGTATTCAAGTAATAGTGAATTCCAGAACCATAAAAAACTCTAGACCTATCTAGATAAATTTTGTTAAATTTAGTTTAATACTCTAAATGTATTAGATTTTGAGCAAAATTTGTCAACAGAACCTTTTATTTTTCTATTCATGGAAGCAAATTACTTGGATGACAGGAATTAGGTACATGACCTTGTGATTACAACTATAATTCTGCCAAATTCTGGGTTTGATGGGTTGGAAATATTTGATTCGATTTGGGAATACATATTCATTTTTTAAGTAGTTGAGTACTAATTGCATAGAGTGATGATTCTTTCAAGAAATCACCAAGGGTTGGACGATGATTCAATAAAAATGTCATATTCAAGCTTAAGATCTACTCATATATAATAACTGTGATACGCCAATACCATTCATAGCATTCATGTCTTTGTTCAAAATCTTCAATATTATGCAAGGAAAGGGGAATAACGATTTTATGAGAGAGTATTAGAAAAAGTCTTTGGGAAATCACTCCATTTGGTCACCACCTGAAAGACTTCAGTAACGGCACGTATGAATTTTCATGTCCTAAATTTGATTAATACAGATGTATTTAATTGATTCATTCTGTAGACATTTTTGATTATTAATATTCAGTTTTTTAACAATACACAGTTTTTTTAACTCACCAATGTTGGATCAAAAATTGATGGGAAGAAAAAAGTAAAATAAATATTTAAAAATATTCTCAAAGTATATTTCCTGCTGAATTTACTTTTCAATTCCACTAAAAACCTGTTGATTCAGTTCAGTAATATTAAGATTTTGCTTAGCAAGAACTAAGAGAAAATCGATCATTTGGTTTTTGATTTAGGATTCAAAGGATTGGATATTATAGTGACGAAACGAATTTTTGATTTGTGAAAATGTATTTGAATTGATTGTCAACATAAGGAGTATGCTTAATCTATAAATATGGATTTAGTGTGCACTGGGATCTCATACAAGAATCGGGTATTGAACTATTATCAGGCAGGTCCACGCCTGCAGGCCTGCAGAAGGTAAAAATTTTAATTTTTCAAAAATAGCTTCAACGTGTGTCTATCGTTTTTAATATTTCCAAATAAAATTTATTCAACACTATATAATTGTAATGGGCACAGTTTTAATTTTTATATAAAGCACATTTGCTTTTGATTACATTAAATTGAAATAGCGTTAACACTCCAAAAAATACAATCTGATTCTTGATTTATTCAAAGGAGCTTCATTTACTTTTGATAATATATGTTATTTAGTCATTCTGAAAATGTCAGAAAATGCATTTTTCTAATTAGTAATGATAAAACTGTATTCATGCTATTATTTTTTTTTCGTTAAATGTAACTTTAAATCGCAAAAGAAAAGCATCACATAATCTGGGACGATTTGAGTGAGAAATAAAAATTAATAAGAAAGTGAAACATTCCGATGTATTCGAAAACAAACAAATAATGCTCTACTTCCTTTTTACTTTAGAATGGAATTCACATATCATTGTTCAAGCTTCATGCTTCTGCAATCTAAAAGACATTTAAAATAGCAAAAAACATACAGTTGAATTTGAAACTGAAATAACAATAGAAATGCAGATGGCTGTCAAGAAACAATGATTGATGACTAAAATCTTATTTCCAAATAGAAAATTCGTTGCATAAAAATGTCGTTATGTCAAAACATTCCTTCTCATATGGTGATGACAAATATATCGTATATTTAATGCACCCACATTCATGTAATGATGATGAATCGTGTTGAAACGTTTACAAGGTAATTAAAGTAAGTGAAATTAATTATTTACTTTATAACCATCATAATATTATAATTTTTCGATATAATCATTAAATCTACATGTTATTTACTGCTTAATTTATGTCATTTCAACTGCTTAAAAATTTAGTAAATTTCAGACTAGTCGCTTTTGATTTCTAACTATATCGCTGGGATTACTGCTCGCTTAAATTCTTAGTTGATATATATTTGTCTTGACGTTTTAGTAAAAAATGTTTAAACATGAATATGCATTCAGCAAAATATTTTAAAGTTTAATTTCAATTCTGACAGTTCTATTAATTTTACTCTTCATTTCATTTATATTATTGTCAGAAACTGATGCATATCATATATGCATAAGAATTTAATAAATTATAATTAAAATTATAATAAATTTAAATTATAACCTACAAAAATATGATTTTTCTTCCTGTTTTTAATATTTAAAATATAAATAAATTGATATTTTAAATATAAAATTGAAATCTTTTTACAGATTCCTCACATAATTAGGTAAATATATCGCTTGATTTCTTGAAATCTGCCTTACCAATAATGATTTGTGCCAATAGTGGGCATTTAATTTAATTAATTTGCACATTTCCTAATTTTTTTAGTATAAATATCAATAGCGATTTGAATTAATATAAAAAATGCAAAGATATCTGTAACTTTAATATTGACTTCTGCCAATATTTTTCATGTCACCCCAGATTTTATTTAATGTTTTTTTAGCATTATTTGTGATATTTTAGAATTCGTCCGAATTCTCCTTTGTATTCTTGTTAAAAAGTAATATAAATATATAAAATATATATAATATAAAAATATGTTTAATAAATAAAGAAAAAAAGCATTTAATTTGTATTTTAAAAGATTTATTCTAGGCTGCAATCCTGCACTCCAAATTACATGTATGTCAAGTGGAGGATATTTAAGTGAAATAGTTTAGCCTATGGGCCACAAATACGTTCGCACGCACGCACTTTCACTCACAAGTATACACACATACTCATATTTATTATAAGTAAATATGTATTTTTTATGAAAGAATTTCTCCTATCAAGAATTCACTTTCCTGTTAATGATAAATTCTTCTGTTCTTCTTATAGGCATATGATAATTCACATTCCATAATTATATTTTGTTAATGGTAATGGGAAAATGGATGAACGATAAAGTTTCAAATTTTCAAGAAAGTATTGGATTCAACCTTTGGATTCTAAAAGAAAACAATAATTATGGTTATTTTTAGGATAAAAAACTAGCAATTTTTAATGGATTATTGTAGAGTTTAGTTATAATGAACTTAATTGTTCAACTTCAGTTTCATTTTACCTTAAATGTTAATTCAAATGCTAATTTACTAGCAAGCTCTTTCTTAAGCATTTGTTGATCTCAGATCTAGATATTTTATAAATTTATATTTTACTTATATAAATATACTTAAAAATATACTTATTAAAAATTTATACTTTCATCCGCATCAAAGTTGCTTATTTAAGCTAAATTTGGTAAACGAAACAAATTAATAATATACATATTTTTTTTATCCTGAACAAACCTATGATAAAGAGTAAAGAACTTTTTCAAAGAAGACAAAATTCAAATGACTCCAGAAGGTGACGAGATTTAAATAAATGTTATAATAATTAAGTAAATAATAATTATAATAATTAAGTAGATAATAATTATAATAATTATGTAGGTAATAATTATAATAATTAAGTAAGTTTAATAATACCAAGGCGTTATAAGATGTACTGACAATAAGACATGTGGAACAGATCCCCATTTACGAACACGCTTTCCACATTTCTTATTTTTTTGCAAATTTCTGACTGTTTTTATTAATTATTACTCAGATAAAATAACATTTAGTGGCAAGATGTATTTTAATATTGCCTTTGTAGTTTAGGACTTCTTAATTTTCATTTATGTCTTATGAGAATTTCCTTTTACTATTTCTTTTAAAAAATTTAAAAAATGAAAACGAATTAAAAATCATTAGATACGCAAAACATTTATTCATAATATCCAGTAAGTAATTAATAAAAAAATTGAAGTAATATAAAATATGATTTATCATAGGTATTATAATATTTTGGGAGATATTATTATCAAAATATTTGTCGATACATAATGAATGATTACTTAAAATGCACTAATATTATGTATGTATGTATATATATAATTTTACTAGAATGATTAAATAAAATTTAAATTTTTCAAAATAACTATATTTTGATATATACTAAAAATAATATTATATATTAAGAATGCTTTTAATACATTCAGTTTATAATATTAAGAATGCCCTTTCAGTAATATTCCTTATAATGTTGTATAAAATTTATCCCTTTTCTTGCTTTCCTGAAGTAAGAATAAATATATGATGTTGTCAAGATTACGGTAAAAATAACATGATGCTGTCAATATTCAAAAGATAGATATATTATAAAAGTTACATTATTGAAAAGAATATGCAATCAAAGAAAC
>JAPMOQ010030349.1:6000583-6101722 GCA_026543055.1 Argiope trifasciata | reverse complement strand
AATCTTTCGAAAGATATGCAAACTTCTGCAACGAAAGAAAATCTTTTATTCAAAAGGTTTTAAAAAGTATTTCAAATTTAAAAATTAATTACTTCGCAATTACTCGAAGAAAGTGATATGAAAGCATTCATGTTTAAATGCAGCAGCCTTATTCAAGTGGTTGTCTCTTTTTGTGAGAAATGGAATTTCTTTTCGAGTGCTATTGAATAAATGTTGAAACAAAAGGAAATATCTCACTGAATCATACATAAAATTCCAAATACATGAAATGAAAATTTATTATTTCTTTCTTTACTTTAAAACATTTTTTTATTATTTCAAAAGGAATTAGTGAACATTAAAACGAAAACTTTCTTTCGTTTATTAAATAAAGACATCTTATTAATGACAAAGAAATGTTAGAATGTTAAAAACATTCCAATCATTGTTCTGTTTAAAGATGAAATATTTTTTCTTTTTAACAAAGTTTCCTTTAGAAAAAAAATTCTTGAAAAATATAATTTTTTAACTTATTAGCGACAGTTTTGATATTTTTTATATCTTTGCGTGGCTTTCTTGCTAAATTATATGACTCTTATCCAAATCTTGACTGCTTTAAACACCGCACTTAAAATAAAATAAATCTGAATGCCTATCTAAAACAAATATTTAATATTTCTTATTTGACTCTTCTGTAAAATTGAGTTACAAGTATATTGAAATTTGATTAGCAATTTTTGAATCTCAATAACTATTACTGAAAATTTCTATTAATTTATAGTATGACCTATAACAACAAAATATTAAAAGGGATTTTGAAAATATATTTAATAACATTTAATATATTTTCTAATTATAGTATATTGAAATTCTTTATAATTGAAATTTAAAAACATAACTTTAACAACCAGAAAAATTAAATGAAAAACATTTTTTAAACAATATTTAAAACTCTGCTGTACTTTTAATTAAACTATTAAAACTTATCGCTGTTTTTATATTTTTGTGAATGGTTGTAATTTATAAAAAATTATTCAAATTATCATTCCTTTTTTAATTCTAGAAAAAAAAATTGAAAATATGAATTTAGAAGAAAATTTCAACTGAGAATAGTTTTACATTCATATTCTAATTTCAAAACACTTTATGACAAAGATTGAGAAAATTGACCTTTTTTTATAAAGAATTGTAAGTTTATGTTATCAAGAGTATATATGCTGTTGCTTACTGCACTAATCATAGACAAGCCTACTGCCAAAGTGAGGGATTTTAAGCCGAGTTTTAGGTCCGTCTATGGCTATTAGTACCCTTTAAGTTTCTCATGCATTATAGCCTTTTGAAACACACACGCATGCACACACACACATAATTTAATAAAAGCTGCTGTTGCAGAATGCTTTTTTTCACCTAGAATATCGTTAGTATTTAAGTTGAATTAAATATCTTATATGTAATCTGATATAGTTAAATATATATTACCAGAATTTTGGTGAAAAAGTATTTAATAAAAGTTTAGTGATTTTTGTTTTAAATTATGTTTTTAACTATAGCCATATTGTTTCAATAGTCTTGTGTCTATTTATAAACAAAACCTTTTTCTAGAATCAATATGGGCAGTCCACATGCCAACTGCATGTTGTCCTTAGTGCTATTGTAATTTTACTCTCTTATTCCTTATGTAAATTGCACTGATTATAAAAAAATTATTTTCTTAGGTTTCAACAATAAAGGACATTATCAATTTTAAACAGTAAAACTATTTGAATTTCATGGCTACATGGAATTTTTTCACAGATATTGATGCAAGAAAATCCTTACAAATTCGCCGCAATTCAAAAACAAGGAAAGAGGAAAAATTATCTGAACCAATTTTTTAATTTTTGTAAAAGTTTAGAAGTCATTTTTTTTTTGTAAAATCGGAATATATTGTGTAAAAAAATATCCTTAAATCTTAACATTTTCTTGATAAAAATTCTGTAGAAAATTTACACCAAATTCAATAGTTGTTTTAAAAAATTTGTCTTGTGAAACGCTAGAGCAGATATTATCTTTTATTAGCAGTATATATGAAATTTCAATTCAGAGTCTTGAAAACAAAATGAATGATTTCAATCAGATTTTCTGAGAAAAGGAAGTATGACATTAATTGTTAATTTTTTTCTCTCATATTCAAGACTTACAAATTAAATTTTTATCTTATTAAAATTTTTGTTCAATTTATCTTAATACAAGCACAAAAAAGATAGTAAAGCATCTAGATAATTCAGTTACTAACATAAATCAAATCAACATTTAAATGCCTATTTATTCAATAATTTTCTTAGAAAATTTATATATTTAACTTTCGTTTTAAACTATTTGTATAATTGATTATAAAATTATTAGAAGGTTATGAAAAATTGTTTAGTTTATTTTATTATCTTCAGAAAAAATCACTTTCGGAAATTCTGACTTTAATTCATATTTGGAAATTCTCCAGGAAAATCTTTAAAAAAATGGCAGGAGTTGAGAATTAGAAAAGATATTAAGTGACTACAATGCAAACAAGAAAGAGAAAGTTATTGTTGAGCTTGAAAATTTATTCATTTATTCTTAGTTTGTTCTAGAAGCATAATTTTCTGCTAACAAAATGCTTTAACAAATATAATTTTTAAGCGCCTCCTTTTATTTGCTTTATTGACTTAGTTAACATTTAGAAAGGAAATTTTAACAAATATTGAGAATAAAATATTTATATAAATAATAATGAATTTCATATTCTTAAAATGTACATAAAATAATAAATGTCTATCCCCTTCTCTTTAAATAAGACGCTTTTTGAAAGTTATGAAGTCAAGAATGTCGTGTTTGAATTAAATTAATTCATTCATCAGCATGATGATTAATTTTTAAAAAGTGTTTTACTCTTAATTTTTTTGTATATTACAATTTGTTTACTTTTTAGCTATGTTTTGGACTTGAAGAAAAATTTCAAAGATAATAAAGTTATATTTTTTCTTAGCTAATATTATACCGAGTTGTTTCTCTTTAAAATTACATACAATTAAACAAAATCAATATCAATTTTTGCATTTTTGCACACGATATATATTGATAGTAAGCATAATATATGTTGAAAATATATGTTTATCATTGAAATATGGACAGTTCTTAGGATCTATATGAATACAATAACTAATTTCACAATAACTGTGAGGGATATGATTTTGTTATGTAGTTGTAGGGAAAAAATGGTTTGTAACAAAACGTTTGGGGATTGTTTTAGAAGTTAGTTTTTTTTGGGGGGATCATACGATCATACGAGATAAGGAACTATATATTTTTCATTCATATGTATTTTTTTACAAATAATTTTCTAATTAAGAAATAAGAAACCAAATCAATTATGATATGGAAATTTTTAGTGCATTGCATTTAAATGCTAAAGTGTCAAAATCTGAAGATTTTTTAGAGCATACTAAATTATTACAATTTTTCCTAATTTTATTATCTACGTGAGACAGAGTTTTTAAATATTTTCTAAAATTAAAACTTTTCTGAATATTTTTTTAAAAAATTATTGTCCTTTATTATTTTATTACTGTTTTTTCCCTTAAAGCACTGATTTTAAAGAAATCTTATTTAATATCAAACATCAAAAAGAATTGTTCTGTAAATTATCTTTACATTATTTAAATTGATTTTAAAATAATTTCTCAAATTTTGTAAGAAAAAATATTTACGGCCAATATACACGGTGACTATGAAATGAAATATGAAATTTTGATAATAATATTATCATTTTTAATAATTTATTATTTATTTCTCAGTTTATTGTAGGATTTGGCATTTTAAACTTTCTTTATTTGAAGAAGTAGCAATTCTAAAAAAATTTTCACCAAAAAAAAAAATGAAAATTTTTAATATTAAAAGACTAAAAGCGTTCATCTGTATAAATGAAATAAACCATGTTTTTTTTTTTTTTTTCAAAATTTCTTTTGACTTGAAACTTTCAAGAAACAAAACTATTTTAGACATGCATGCACAAAATTTATTTTTACTTCAGAATCATTTGATCATCAATTGTTATCCACTTTACATGTTTGAAACAATCTTAATATAAGTAATTTTCACATTAATTTTTTATTTTTAAAAAACCAACATCTTATATTGTAGGAATCATATTTTTTAAAACATTATTTTCACTATGATATTTTTTTTTTTTTTTAAATTACTGGGCTTTCTTTTAAGAAATTTTGAGAAAGTATTATTCTCTATCATTTCTGTTGAAAGTTATTTTTTTCTCGTCTGGGAAAAGCGTTATCAAATTTATAACAAGTGCGAAAATATTCTCTTTATTGAAATCTTTCCATAGATGCACTTTTTTTCTTTTTAAACTGGAAACACTTTCAGAAGAGCTTCGAGTTTCACCTGTGTTTTAGCTTTCGAAAGAGCGTAGAACGAGTGATTAAAATCCAGGCAAAATTGTTTAGCTCTAATAGGGGAAAAAAGGTATTAAGCTAAAAGGAGGCGCTTAGTTTGTAATTAAGCATTGATTGTAGCTACTTAGCAGAGTTTTAGGAAAAAGTGCATAAAAAGTTAGTTGAAATTATTGATAAAACATGAGAAATCGCTTAACAAGTCATATTAAAATAACATTTTTCACGATGCTCAGTGTTTGTGTCTCTGATATAGTGTATTTGCGTCCTTGTTTCTGTTGAATATTAAATTCTCAATATTAGAAAGTAAATATCATTTTTTTAATGATTGACTTTTTTCTAACTATGTCATATTTACCACAGCGGGTTCTTAAAAATATGCGTTAAGAAGATATTCCATAATTGTAATAAACCGAATATTTGCAGCACAATTATTCATAAATAGTCGATTTCATAATAGCATTATTAATATTTGGTATATATTACATTTCTAAAATGAGGAAAATTTTTGAAATACTCACCAGAATCATATAAAAATTGAGTCGAAATAGCATTCAAAAGATTCCAATTCATTAATATCCCATAAATGAATAGAAGATAAATCTGATATTAATATCAGTTAAATCAGTGAATTCGACTGAAACGAAAACTGACTGTATAAAATATTTATTTTTGAATTCGTTTTATTAATTATTGTTAATGATGATGTTTTGTCAGCACTACTACGGGAAGAAGTGCAGTAGCTTCTAAGGGTAAAGACCCCTGAGCACCCGAGTGCAGAAGTCTGACTTCTAGCTCATATGACGAGGAGACTCACACATTCGCTAGCAAATCCCACTTGAGGGCTCTTCAAAAATCTTCCCAAATAGAATATGTGAAGAATAACCATGCTAAAACTAGAACTCGAGCCCGGGGGGCCAGATCATGGGGAAGACAAAATAGCACAAATAATAGTATAAAATAGACATAATTCTTAGCTTTTTGAAATAATTTATGATTTATTAAACATTTATATTAAGCAAGATTTCGTATCTGTTTTAAAAATAGTTAAAAACACAGAATGAAAGTAATAATATTATAATTTTATCTAGTCTTATATATTGAGCTTTTAAAAGAACAAAAATAAGAATATTTTTTTTAATAAGGTATCAAAGAATTAAACTTGAATAAGATAGAAAAATATTTTCACAAAAACATTTCGTATATAAATAAGAAACGAACATCTGTCCCTGGCTTTAAATAGATTTCTTAAAAATTAAATAACAAAGCTGAAAATTAAACATTAAACGAAAACCAAAATTAGTAAATCATCGTTTATACTTTTTTATTTCGTTTCATTTCAGTTCGGATTCGTTCCTAAATATTGTATTTCATTTATAGAAAACGACGGATTCAAAGTTCAAATCTTTATAAAATCAGCAAATTAATTCATTTTAAAACTTATAATTTTTCTCATTATTTCGTTCTTCTAAATTTTTCCTGAAATTACCCAATTTCCTGTTTCACACGTTATTTCTGTTAGTTGCTTATAATGGCACTTGTCATAGACAAGCCCGTTCAACTAAGTTAGCGAATTTAAGCCGCAGTTTATACGTCTTGTTTTTCAGTAGCATCATCTAAGGTCAAGAGTACGATTTAGCTACTCACGCATCATATTCGCTTGCACAACCCGTTTTTACAGGGTGGGGGGGGGCACATTCACACATCGAACGGGTGAAGAAAAACCATGCCAGAAGGGAGGGAAGACGTTATACCCCTATGCCAGGATGCCGGATAAATTCTTTTCGCCCCGTAATTATTTCTTCTGAAATGTTAAAACGAAACCTCCTTTTAACATTTAAGAAGAAACATTTATAAAGAAAGGGAGAGGGTTTCTGACAACTCCTTTGTTTCCTAAGTACAAAAGTGAAAAATTTCTTAGGTAGAAATATTTAGAAATTTTCTTAATAGGAACGTATAAAACGATTTGTTTGGGAATTTCAGTACTTTGAAAATAAATGCTGATAATTTTGATATGCTTATAACCTTTGCGAAAATGCAAGCAATAAGTTGGAAATGTATTAACGCAATCGGATGAACAGCAAGGCAGAGCATACAATACGAACAAAAATTTATTTTTATATATTAGATAAAACTCAAACATGTAAGCGATCTATTTTATTGTTAAGAAATTAGATATAGCAATTTGATAAATTTAAATAAAAAAAGAAAAAAGAAACTGCAATTGTACACAATTAGAATAACTTACTAGACCAAATAGAATTAATAGCACCAGCAACAATATACTCGCAGTTGTAAAGAAAAAACATTAAAAGTATTATTCGAAAATTGTATAAGTAGCTTCAAATCCAAAAATAATGCGATCATACAGATTGAAACAATCTTTTCCATTTGAATAAGATAAGTTTTCGAATATATCTAGAAGAATTTAAACATTGTGCTTTATCATTCAAATTCATGGAAGAAATTTGCATAATCATGTGTTTTTGAAGCTTACACAAATAAAACACATACAAAAAAGATATAAAAGGAAGCCAAAGAGGAATTTGAAACTAAAATGATAGTTAGAAAAGTCTCCGAGGACTGTCATGAAACGATGATTGATGGCTGAGAAACAGTAGCATAAAAATGTCATTATTTCGACCGATTCATCGTTTGTTATTATGCCAAATATGTGGAGCGAATTCATGCAACCATATTTGTGTAAAATGCTTTTGTTCCTAAATTTTATTTCTAAATTAAGAAGAATAGTATGGAAATTGCAACAGACCTATAGAGTAAATAATTTTTGAACATTAAAAAAAATGCAAATTTCGAAAATTTGAAAATGCAAGTTTCTCTTATTAGTGGAGAAAAATATGATTTTTTGAAACCTCCGTTAGAAATATAAATTTCCAGTTATTGAAAGACTTTTGCTTTAATTATTTATTTTTGTAGTTTTAAACAGTTAATGATAACTGTTTTGCATTTATTATTTATAAATCATTTAGAAGTTTATAATTTATTTAGTATTCTTTCAGTATATTTTTTTTGCAGTTTTAGAGTTTTTATTTTTTATATACTTTTATTTTTCAATTAAAAATTATCTTATTTTATTTGTTATATACTTTTATTATACTATTAAATTTTGTCTCTTAGAAATATAAATGAATTTTTATTTACAAATTCACCTAATTTTAAAAAAAAATATTTACGATACAAATGAAGTTAGATTTAAAAGGGAACACATTTTATCATTATATTAACTAAGTTTGTAACAAACCTATTTCACCACAGCACCAAAGACTTTCCAGTGCTGCCATCTATACAAAAATACTCGTCAGTTCTTGACTTCCCAAGCTAGCTCAGTTGGTCTTATGGACTTGAGAGGCACTGCAACACTTTTATGACCTCCCTTAGTTGTAATTGTGTTAGTTACTTTAATCATGTATTTTGTTTGTGTTCTTTTGTTTTCTTTAATTGTTTTGTGTGCAAGCTAGTATTTTATGTCATTAAATATATTTGCACTAAAATGGTGTTTTTCTTGAACTCCATTCCCACAAATAAATAGCTTAGCTACAAGTTAACATTCCAATGTTTTGTGCCGAAAGTGTCGGAAATTTGACAACAGAACTATACTATTTTTTGAAAGTCAAACTTATGAAAAGTAGCTTAATTATTGGTTATTAATTACTATGGACGTTACTTTTTATTTTTAATATGGCTATCATATAATGCATACACTTTATTCTTAGTGTAGAAAATATTCCCACAAAAAAAGTGCCACAGGTTGAGACATGACCATGGAAAACTTGAAACGAAAATATTTATTCAGAAGTTAACTCGTATTTAAAAAAAATCGATAGGAAATCTTCTTTTGTCCAATTTCTTCAAGGTTTTAATTTAAACTGTATATTTGGATATAACTTAGTTTATGCATTTGAAGAAAACTTTCAAAAGTCAAATATTTTTCCATAATTTCTTATTTTTTAATATATTCAAATCCGACAACCGAATGTCAACTGAATTTGAAGGGCAATTTCTGAAATTAGATTTCATGGGAGCAACTACCTTCGATAAATTTATGGATTGTTTTAAGTTTATATGATTTTAGAGTCTGCATTTAAAATAAATTAAAGCTTCCAACTCAATTTATTGAAAAGAAAAGAAAATTTAAAGTAGTGCCCGAAGTGAAAGTCATAATTTTAACTTTAGTTCTAGATATATTGAGAAATCACATGGTTACCATTTGTCCATTTTTAAGCAATTTAGTTTTTAAGGTAAATTGTATTTTTTGAAAATATTTATAGAATGACTGTTCCTTATACTGTAACTAATTCAATTATTTATATATATTTTTTATTTTAATGTAATCAATATTATCTTGTTATCTTATATAAGGTAAAAATGTCATTTTTTTCCTGTATCGGGTTGAACACCTTTTTATTCTTATAAGATATAAAATAGTACACGAAATTTTAACCAAGTTAATTACGTTTTTTGGAGTAATATGAAAGAATTATTGTATTTCAAACTCTAGTTCATAAAACTCAAAATTTACTGTAACTTAAAATCGGTGTTTATTTTGTGACTAGCCGCCTTTGGCGACCAGCTGGTTCGCCATGAGTAATGGGTTCTAACATTTTCAATTAAATCCCATATTCATTAGCCTTGAAGTAACTCCGGGCATTGATTGGCCTGAAATTTATATTTTCTTAAAGATGATCGACGGAAAATTCTAAAAGAACACGTTTTCCTAATAATATTCTATAATTTTATAAATTAGTCAGTTTTAATTATTGATTTAGAAGACTGATTGATGTAGCAACTTTTATTAAAAATATTAATAAAAATATTTTGTAAAATACGGGTCACAGAGCAAAGTATGAAGAAATCTAAAAGTCATTATTTATCAATGCATTGTTTGACTCAAACTACATAAAATGTAATTGTTTACTTCATTTAGATCAAATTAATAGTATTAAACAATATATATGCCTATTAATAATATTTTACAAATTGGCCATTGGAAAAAAATTTGAATGCATATCCTGTATAAATAAAGATAATTTATTCAATTAATGATTTAAATATTGCAAACGATCATAGAATCCTTTGCCTTGCATTTTTAAAAGAAAATATCACATTTTATTTTATCCAGTCACGTGCTAAAAGTTGCATTTCTTCAGAATTTATTTTTAGTGATTATTTTTTTTTTTTTTTTTTTCTTGTAAATTTGAACTTCCGTCAAAATGATGGCAACACGCTGATAAAAACTAATTTTTTCCCTTTGACGTGCTCTTGCAGATTTTATAGAAACCTTAGCTTTGCATTTATTTTTTTAGAAACTATCACATTTTATAATGAAAAAAAATATTGAATAAATGATACATATATTGCAAGCGATAATAGAAATATGCCATTAAGTCGGGATTCCAATGCATATCCTGTCTAAATTCGATCAGGTTTACCGTAAAGAAGATTTATTGAAGTAATTATTTAGATATTGCAAACGATCACAGTTTCCTTTGCTTTGCATTTATTTTTTTAGAAAATATCACATTTTATATTTCTTTTATTTTATCCAGTCACGTGTTAAAAGTTGCATTTCTTTAGATTTATTTTGCGATGATAGTTTTTTTTATTATTTGAACTTCCGTTATTGTTTTCTTTTATTTTATCCAGTCACGTGCTCAAAAAAACATGGTTAAAATATTTCTTTAAAAATTCGTTAAAAATAGAAGATTACGTTAAAAATTAACAAAACTGATACCGTTAGAAAGCTAATTTTTTTATCTTTAAATTGATATAAAAATCATGTTTTTGCAATTATATTTTCGGAAGTTATAACGGAAAAACGTCGAACTTTCGCTTGAATTTTAATTAATTCAAATTCTAATTAAAAATTCGAAAAAAGAGCTCCGAGGTGCACATTCCCGACCTCCAAGGTATACATGTACCAAATTTGGTAGCTGTAGGTCTAACGGTCTGGCCTTAGAGCGCCAACACACACACACACGCACACACACACACACATTGAGCTTTATTATAAGTATAGATAAAAAATTAAACACAAATTCACCACCTAAGTGTGAGAACATCTTTTGCAGCTATGTGCAGTATTTGCAGTATTCTATAGTAGTTTCTCGATGGAGGTTGAAGTAGATCTCACAGCATGCAGAAACTACACTGTACTTTCTTATGATTTTAAAACTCATGCTAAGAATATTAGAATTTTTTTTATTTTCTTAGCAACTACTCCATTTTTTGAATTGTGGTAATTTGGGCCTATTGCATTAAATATTTTTGCCTTGTTTTATGTATTCCCAATTAAAATAACATATACAGAGTGATTATGATTACACTACCCTTATAAACAGCATCCTACAACGCAAACGATTATCAGATTGCAACGAAGTTTCGTATATAGACTACACGAGGTGCTCTTACGCAATTCCGGATTAAAAACAATTAGTTCCAAAATGATCATCAGAGGACACCTTTTCCAGAAAAAAAGTGAAACTAAACACAATAAACGATCAAAACGGAATAAGGAAACAATATTAACATTTATTGAACAGTTTCTGATCACTTTGTTATTGGACCACTTTAAACAAAGTTAAGGAAAAGAAAAAGTGCGTTGTTTTAGGAAGAACAAATGTTTAGTTTGCCGAAACAAGAATAGATTAGGACGAAATTGCACAAGAAGAGCAGTTGTTAATAGTGTTTAGGGTGATGTAGGGAAATTATTACCACCCTCATTCACCTGCAAAATTTCAAGTCAGTGGAAAATATTTCAACAGCAGATCGTAACTAATCATTTGTGATGCTTTGCACAAGAAGCTTCATGAAGTTTCCAGCTATTCTAAGTTTTTCATTTTATTGCGCATAATTTTTGCCCTAGATAGTTAATATAGTTTCTGTATTCCGTTTTGTTTGTTTACTGAGTTAAAATTAATTTTTTTCTGAAAAAGGCACCCTCTGGAAACTATTTTGGAATTAATTTTTTTTTCTAATTTCCGTGTCTGCGTTTTGTATATAGTTGTATATTTGTTGCAATCCGTTTACCAGTTTGAGTTCTGAGATGCTGTTCATAGGGGAAGTTTAATTATAGCCAACGTATATACTAAAGTAAAATAAATATGTGCCTGTAAGCCTATGTGGCTTATAGTATGGTTAGCAACATTTTATGGATTATGCTGATCAAGGAAGTCAAATAAGTAATAGATTTTACATAAATGATAAAATAAGAAAACAACACAGAGCATTTGAGACCACCCACCCACTCAGATCATCTTACCTCGATTGATTTATAATTTTGGATAGAATTAACATAAATGAATTAGAAATAATGATTATAAAATGTGGGTTGGCTTAAGGTGTCAGGTATAATAAAATATAATCAAATATATTCCCTGCTAGTTAGGGGAATCTTACAATGTAGACCTTAAAAGTTAACACATTAGTCAAACACTAAAATCATCCAAAATAAAATACTAAATAGTAGCATTGATTTTACTACACGAAATTTTATTACCTATTTGTATGGAGTGTTAAAAGTATCTGTAATATGATGATGATAGAATAATATAACTATAAATTCCTTCTTTATCTTGACTCACTAGTCAATTTATATCCATTGATAGAAAAATATTGAAACTTTGAAAAAAGCAAAATCGAGATTAACCAATTTTACAAATATGTTGATTTTTTGCCTAAAAATTAGGTATTAGATGGCATATAAAAATTCATATACTAAAACAAATTAGTCTAAAAAGAGGAAAAAGGTATTTTCAATTTCTGGTATGTGAAATATAGAGGGAGTACAACAATCGTCAAAAACAAATTATAGATTCTGACGACTTTCCGACTTTCATATCACCCTGAGTTCACAAAAGCAAATTTATGGCATTATTTACTTTCGTCTATCTGTTTGTAAACACGATAACTCAATACCTCTTTGAGATGGAAGTCTAAAATTTAGAATATGGAATTACGATCAGTATAAACTTCTATAAAACTTTCAATGAAATTCATTCAAAGGAAGTCTGTCTGTTCGGCTGTTGACAAGTGAGCTAGATAACTATAAAAGAGAAATAGGCCAATAACTCTGATATTCATTTTTAAATACCAAATTTTGAGTCAAATCCAAGGCATATAGTTTTAACGTCGAAAGTTTATATTTCTATAAAGAGACTATCTTTCATTTTCTTTATTTATTAAAACTAAATGTGATGTTTCACCAATTTAGTATAATGTGAAGAGTTGTTTTATCAATGCACAGACAATTCTGTCATTAAATTTACGCCAAATTTAGTTCCCCGGACTCATCTGTAGTTAAGTTCCAGGACATTTCGTATCAAACTCATCTGTAGGAAAAGCTTTTATTTCAGGCAGTTCAAAATAAAAGAAATTAGATGCATTATCGTTAATTATCTAGTTTAAAGCATCGAAAGAAATGAAAATCGAAAAAGATTTCATACGATGGCATTCTACCGGAAAATTAGGCAAATTGCTAATTAAACTCTCAATATTTAATTTCATCCATGCACTTTACAAAAATGTTCTAATTAGTAACTAAAGTCAATAAGGCTTGAATTTTATTGGTTGCTAACCCTTTTTTGATATCTTATTCTCCTTTATTCTCTTCAGTAATTTGCTTATTAACACCACGTATAGTTAGTTACTAGGTATAAATTAAGTTATCACAGCATGTCGATATCAGTAAGCAAGAAAATATTTTCTGAAGTTCAAATGTAGAAATTATTTCTGATTATACGTAATCATTCTCTTTACCATTATAATTGCATTTTTAGGAATAGATATTTTGTATAAATTTCATAAAATGTATTTGTATTTTAATAAAAGTGTCTTTTTAACAATAATTTAAAATATGGATTTTTTATTTAAATTATTTTCTTTATTTCAATCATAAATTTACAATTCATTTTTAGAAGTTATAAAGAATCTTTCATAAAGAAAAATATGAATACTTTTTCAAAAATATGCGATCTGAGCCACTTATATGAAATTGAAATTTAATTAACTGATGAAATAATTGTTACAATTTAATGCATTAAAAATTATTGTTATTAAATTACAATTGTATGCAAAATCTCAATACCTCCCCTATCTCAGAGATTTAAAAAAATGGCCGTAATATTCCATTTTTACAAATATAAAACTAGGTAATAAATAAAACTGAAGAGTTTGCTGCAAAAAGGAGGAAGTGTCAATTAGTCAAGTTTGCAAGAAACTGACGGTACCACCAAGAGCTACCTTTACATTGCAACAAAGGAACGAGACAAACAGCTCCATCGCTTGAGTTAAAGCGGGAATTAACGATTGGAGTTATATCTTCCTGGCACCAAACGATGAAGTTTTTATTTTATAACATGATAGTATATGTACCTCTAAATTCCCCTAAATGGAGCTGCATCCTTTTTATAGCAAACCCTTCAATTGTGCAATTTTTTTATGTATTCAATAAATGACCAATAAGAATATTCAACGTTTTGAGACAATAATCTATATAAATAAAAATGAATGTTTGCCAGTATGTCTCTTATGCGCGGTGAGTCTTACCGACTGCGATGAAACTTTGCATACTTATTATTTGCGCTTACAGGATGGTAACAGGCATTCCAAAATTATTGAATATATAAAAATATATTTTTGGATCTATTTACCTCATCTTTTAATCAAGGATTATTGTCAAAATAAATAGCCAAGAAGGCACAACAGATTGAGTAAAGATGCTAAATTCAAGCTAGACGTTAATATTTCATAGCTATTGTATGTAAATGCAATCTAAGGCTTTCTCTGAGATAATAATTGTATTAGAGAGTATGCAAGAAAATTTTAGGGAAACCAATCCTGTTGGTTTGAAATTTTATTTAAACATCTAATAAAATTTTAGCGTTTTTTGCAATAACTTCAGAAAACATTGAGGTATAAATAATTTTGTAACATCTTAGTTTCCAAAAAATTATCTTTTCAGCTATATTAAAGATTTTATAGTATAAATATAATTTATATCTTTAATAAATTTTAAAAGAAAATATTTTAATCACACTTTTTTACAATAAACTTGAGAATTCTGAATGAATATTAAACGAATCACGAGATAAAATAAATAGTTTTTTTCATTACCATTCTGAAAGAACACCGAGCTATACAATTTTAGAAGAATACACAAATCTAATTAATAAAAATGAATATTTCTTTTTGTATTAGAATAATATAAAAAGAATAAATACTTTTTATGCTCCTCCTTTATAGGTCCAATCTCAATTAATGTATTTATTGCCGACAAGAAAACAAATATCATTCTTCCTATCATTCTTAATTAAACAAGATAATTATTTCAAATTCCAAACGATATTTCCATTATTATTTTTTCTGTGGCAAAAACGTGATGGGTAGCAGCTAGTATATTTATGAAATATGGCTTCTTTTGAAATTATCTTCATAGAAAGAATTTAGCATTGAATTTCTGAGTATTGAGCATTGATAATTTTAAAAGGAATTGAGTATGAATACTGAGTATTTGGAACTTTTTCAGCTGTCTAATTGAATATCACTTTTTTCGTTAACTATGTTTGTTTTACAACCAACTTTTTGTCAACTATAAATTAGATCTGAAGATTAAAAATTCCTTTTTATCAACCCAGTTTCTTGTACTTTCAGTAATGTATTTTGTTTCAGTAATGTATATTCTAATAAAGAACCAATAATAATAGATATAGGCCATAAAGTAGCAATTTGTATAACATATTTTTATACAACTCAATATTATTTCACTTTTAACTTATTTATGTTAACATCTATGAAAAAAATCTTCTATATCTTCTACTTTTGGTCTAAAACCACAAGCCAAATTCCATCTAATTTGTTACATTTCAAAATTCTCGCGTTCAATGTGAAATGGTTTGGTTTGATCGAGTTTATTGACGCAAGAACCCTTTTTAATTAAACTGCGATAAACATATGGTTGAGGGTTGCTCATTTTAAAATTTTGTTTCGAAATTAAGTCAGGTTCCAGGACCTGCCAACCTGTAAAATCTGCTAAAAGTAGTCGTATGATAAAACATAATCTAAAACTTATTTAAGAATCATATAAAAAAATGAAAAGCCAAACACTTTTTAAAAAGTAAAAACGATGAGGATGAAAAATTTAAGTTAGAATGTATTTTAGTTTGAAAAGGGCAGAGTGAAAGTAGTGAATGTGTTCATTATTAAATTGTGGAAATTCTATAAAGATAGGAAGAACTGTCATAGGACACCGACGTACTATATAGCAAATGTTTATGTATGAGCCACATCTGGCCAATTCTAAATCTAGTAAGAATTATTTCAAGTCTTCTATTAGACAAACAAGGCCAATAATCTATTAGGTATTTCATTATTTTAGATTTATTTACCACTTTAATACGGGGTTCGCCATTTTAAATACAGACGATATAACCTGGCTTTTTAAATATCCTATATGAAATAGGAGAACTTAATATACTAGCAGCAGATTTCACTAGAGTATGTTCTAACTCATTTCCTGGTATACCAAAGTGCGAAGGAACATAAAGGAAGAGAACATTAAACCTCTTGCAAGTGAGATTGTCATGTAGTTTAAGATTGTTAAAAATCAACGAATGAGAGAAACAGTGATGTGATGTCAGAGATTCCAAGACATTTTTTGAGTCTGAATAAATGATAAAACTATCAGAAGGATTATTTGAAATGTAAGATGATGCATGAAAGACTTCGATGTTTTCTGCAGTAAAAATAGAACATAAAGAGGGAATACTGGAATGAAATGTTTATTTGTTTCACGATGATAAGAAAAAAAGTTAATAGAGGCACATAGATAAAATCAAATAACTCTATTTTAAGGTTCACAGAGGTCAAAAACATTGATATTAATCAACATCAATATTTATCAAAAGTAGTATTTCAGTATTAATTGCAATGATAACAATATATTTTTTTTCTTAAGAAAAAAAGGGGAAAAAATCCATGCGGGGAATGCACATTTTTAGACAAAAATATGTAATATTTTTGGAATTAACCACCTCTACAAAAAGTTCTCTAACAAAAAAAAAGTATTTTCTTATATATCAGATCAATTCTTGCTCACGTAAAAGTACGTGATACGTACACGTACTTGAAATTATCGATCTTATCGGTTCATAATATCATAACATAGATCCCATAACTTTCTTTGGCACTACCTTAAAAATTCAGAAAATCATATTTTCAATGACACTAATTTAACGGTAGAATAATATTTTCTCTATTTTTCATATATTTTTAATAAATACTTTTAAAGATAATTTTTAGGAATTATTTTCAGTATTGCAATGCCTTAAATCTTTTTTCATTGTTTTCATGAGATTAATGGTGCATTTTTTTCTCTTATGGTTGCATGTTAAGGACTGACAATAAGCTGTATATTTTCTTATTTTTGTATAATTTTGAATTTTTTATTCTATTTTATTAATTTATTGTGTTTGTACAAAATACGATATATTATTCTTAAGATATTAAGTTTACTAGAAAATAAATCCCAAATGCCAAAATTGTATAAATGTTTTCTTCAATAAATTCTTTCTCATGCGGGTGATCCATTTGCTGTTGAATGTTCGACAATATTACATAAGCAATATCTAAGTGGAATTCGAGCAACGTATAAGATAATGCACAATTAATGGAAGTAGAAATTTATGTTTTTGCAGGGAATGTGATGAGATTTCTTTAAGAAAGTTTACATATTCTATAAAAGAATCAAGTTAATGACTAATAATTTAATAAGGACTTGTTTAGATGTATATTAGAATTTGAAATGTGAAACACTTTGTTGATAAGTCCAGAAACATCAAATTGGGCGTTAGAGGGTTAAGTAAAATTTTAGAACAAATGTTAACTCTTTGCGAATAGACAGGTCTCCAAAAGTGACTACTAACAATTAATTCCCTTTTTTTATTTGTAGAGAAGACTATTTAAGAATAATGGATATATAGTAAATATCAATAATATTACTATTTTTTATCTTTCGTATGCGAATTAAAAAAAGCTATAACATTCGTAAAAAAGAATTAGAGATTTCAACAAATTTCCAAGTATCAGACTTCCCTGAGTTCGAAAAGCACATTATGCAAGATGTGTATCTGTCTGTCTGCGTATGAATACGATAAATCAAAAATGTATTGACTCAGACAGTTGACATTAGGTATATGGAATTATGAAAACTTTTCTGATTTCTATCAAATTTGAATGAAATCTGTTCATATGAAGCCTATCTGTCTGACTGTTTGAGTATAAATCTATAAAATCTACACAATCTAACAAATTTATAAAACACGAATCTATAATGCTCGAATCTATAAAACACAAAGTAATAGGCAGAGCTAATTCGGTTCACAAGTTTTTAACGTCTAATGTAGAGATACCAAATTATGAATAAAATTCTTTAAACCAATAATCACTGTTACTTAAAAAATATACATATATAAGCGGAATAATAAATGTAATGATTTAAACAGACGAAATTCAGTATATTATCATGTGAATACAAATGCAATTTTGTGTCAAATTTTGGTATAAAATTTGATTGCAAAATGGTCTCTGTAGTACATATCCTCGCGATGAATTCAGTAAAAATGCCAAATCTACACTTCGTAAACATCAAATGCAAATGCCATGAAAGCTATTCACGATCTTACCGAAGGTCAACAATTTTAAGAGAGAGAAGATGAGAAAAAACACTTATTGAAATGTACATAAAAAAATGAGGGGAGCATATTTCTACTGATTTCTTTTACTAATGAGTTACTAAGGTATCTCGGCAACATTTTAATTTGTTTTTCTATGCGTGTTTTAATAATATTGCATCAGGCATTAGAGGTTTTTTAAATTTTCTAAACTTTTTTTTCATTAAATGAAAATAATTACGTATAGTAAAGATAAATTCATCTATTCAGTATTTTTTTATACATAATATTTAATCTTACATAAGATATTAAAGACACTTGCGTATTCTTTTTTCTATATGAAAGATGTTGCAACAATTTTTTAAAAACTTAATTGATCTACGAAAAATAAGCTTTGAGTAAAAAATTGATAAATTAAGTAAATTATATCGAATTTTACCGGTTATTCTTAACTTAATTTTTTTCAATGTAGCATAGTTTAGATTAATTTATTTTGTATGGAAACTAATCGTAAATGTGCAGTAGTAAATTATGAATGAAATTATATTGCATCAGGTATATATCAATATTAAATAAAAATCCTTCGAAATGATTTTAAATAAAATATGAATTAAAATAAATAGAATATATTAAAATAATTTCGAATGCAAGAGATCAAAATAGTGTGGCATGCTTTTTTTCGGAAAAGTGTTTATTTAATATTTAAAATTATTGTTATATTGGCTAATATAAGGACAGAATATATTTTTTTAGAATGTTGAAAGGAAATTTTCTGTTAACACTAGTTATATTAAAAGAAAATATTGACTCTGCATTGTTTTTGGTGATCACTATTCCATTGCAATCCAAGCAACCTTTGCATTCAAATCAGAATGAAAAATAATTACTTTAGAATTATTTGTATGTAAGTTATTTAAAAAATTCGTATTTAAATTGAACGAATCTCATTACAATATCTTATGAAATGCTTTTAGACAACTGATAAATAAAAAATAGAACATGTTAAAATAATTTCGAACATACGAGCTCAAAACAATATGGCATGTTTTTCGGAAAAAAATCTTATTTAATATTTAAAAAAGGGATTATTTGGTTTAAAATAATTTTTGGTTTTTCTCATTCTAATCAAAATATTTTATAAATAGAAATTTTAAATTTTTTGAGTGAATTTTAAATAACATTACAGAACCATCGTACTTTAAAAATTTTTTTCGGACATTTTCTTTTCCATAAACTCAGTAAAATAGATCCTTCTTAATGGAAAAAATTCTTTCCAGATCCAATCCAATTAGTATAAAACTATCAAGAAGAAAAAGAATTTCTGTTTTAAGGATTTCTTTAGAATTTCAACCTCATTTAATTGGGATTCCATTTAAAATGCATGACAAACTTTTATTTAAACTCTAATTGTTTCTATTTTATACATTGTGAGCCAGATTAAATGTAAACAAAATCAGAAGGAACAATTTTTGTAATATTTTCTTAGAGACAATGCTTCTTACCTTAGAATCAATTATTTTTCCTTTAGAATTTAAAGATACATTTTTAACGAAATCATTTATTTCAATCACAATAAAATTAAATATTCATATCTTTTCAGTAGAATCTTTTTTGATGCTAAATTTATCATTCAAAAATCTTAATATAAGTATTTGAATATTAATTTTATAAATGTTACAGAAAAGGTTCCTTAAAAAAATTACAAGATATAACTCTTAAAGCATAGAATTATCAAAAATATGATTTAACATATAGAGAAGTCCGAGTTTGTCGTATTATGGATGAAATATATTGAATTTTGTGTTTTGTTTATACCTTTAAAATCATCGATATTTTGTTTCCCAGACATAGTTTTTGAAGGAATTATTTTATGTTTGAAAATTTCTTTTATATAATTTTTCTTTAGTATAATTATTTAAATTTCCTTTTCCTATGTAATAAATATAAACTTAATACATAACTAATACATAAGCTTAATAGATGACTAATTTCCAAAAGTTCCAAACGAGCTGAAGTTAGTTTCCACATATTTGCAGATAAAAGAAGAAAGAAAATTCAGTTTGTTCATAAATAATTTCCCATACAAAAAGTTACATATTATCCTCGTTCAATTTTATTTCAATAATCCCTCAAGTAGTTTTTAAAATGGTAATATTAATAAGAAACAAGCTGCTTTCCCCTGAAAACTATTTGCCCACCATATTTATTAACAATTCTAAATTAGAATCGGACAATTAGAGCCATATTTTTTTCTCATCAAATGAAAATGTAATTTAATATTATATCTTCATAATTAACAGCGTGCAATTTCATTGGTTAATAATGGGAGCAAAGTGGTGAATAGTATTGATAAAAATCATTAATTGTTAGTGTTATGGCCTTAGTCAAAGTATTATTTTATTATAGTAGTAAGAGGAGAAGAGACTGTTTATAATGACATATCTAAATTTAGTACAGTTTCCAATGAAATAAAAATTGGCAAAATCAGTATGGTGGCTGGAATCGAGAGGAAATTGTTATGCTTTTTCCAGAAAAAAGGCAGGATAGTATAGCAAAGATTAAGAAAAATGGTGGATAGTGGAAGAAAGCTACTCTTGATGACACGTAAAGGGGTTATGGACTTAATAAGAGAAAAAAATGATGCATTTGGACCACTGTTTAATCCTAGGGGGATTGGATCTTTAGTTTATTCTCATTATTTTAAATATATAGACTTCAAATGATAGGATAAAAATTTATAAGTGGCAGTAAGATATTTTTACTGTAATCAGTTCAAGTCACAATATATACACCGGAAATGTAACATCTAAAATAAAACAAAAATCTAAAATAATTCCATTTCAGGCCTATTATGATCTTGATGATAATTTGAGATACCTCAGAAATTTTATTTCTACAAAATCTATGCACATAAAGCGGGGTATCTATCTATTTATCTCTGTGTATGTAATGATACTTTAAAATGTAATTTAAACTTAATTTTCCTAAATTTTAACTGAATTGAACACGTATTAACTTCATTCTAAAATACAATTCTCTCACTTCTTTATCCCATTCCACCTTTTCTATTTAATTAATGCAACAGAAAGCTCTGTAAAAATGTTTTCGTCAGAGGTTCCCACACTCCGAATGAATGGATAAAAAATTGCTGACCTAAACAAATCCTTCTTAAACATCCTTGCGTTTCCCTTATCAAAATCAACTTGTGTAAGAAATCCAAATCTCATAATATATATAAAAATTGGGACAAATATTCTCTCTCTCTCTCGACTTTTTTCCGCTGTTTTCCCACTTGTGTCTTGCAGAATTTTTGTTCTCGATCTAATATTTCTTTTTTGTATTACAAGTTTTTTCTTATACTCAATGCAACAATCATTTAATAATCACCTGATTTTATACTTTACAATCAATGGGTAATCAGACTGTGTCGGGAATTAAATGAATGAATAAATATTTTCTCACAAAAACATTTTTATTTCATAATTTTCTTAAAATTTAAAAATTACTCAAAGGTAATTAATTTTAAGATTATAATTAGATAAAGGAATTCAATTCATTATAAGACCAATAAGTTCTATAACTTCATAACTAACGAAGTTAAGAAAAAAAAAAGATGAAAAAATGCAGAAGCAATTCTATAGATTTGTTTGTGCTCGCAATAATTTCAATTATAACTATGCTTAGTTACAGAATCAAGTATAGTTTCCGATTACGACTATACTTGATTACATAGACAATATACTAGTAATAGCTCATTTCTTTATCACATAAAACATTCTTTATAGGGGCCTTGGGTTTAGTTATTGCATGTAAAAGAATCTACAAAACAGAGAGTACGATATATCTAAAGGAACTGAAGGTCTAAGAAGTCATTTAAGGTGATTTAGACAGCCGCATGCAAAACCTGCAATCAGCTATCGAAAGTGCATCAAGGGTCAATCAATGATGCTTGACCAGGGAAGAGCAAAATGGACAAGCTCTAGAATATTGCCCATTTGATTAAAGAATTGGCATAGGGCAGTAATTATGCACACAAAGGAAGCTTTAAATTTCCTTTTCTACGTTATGTTCTAATTTTTTATCACTAGTCTTATTTAATTTCAGCTAATATTTAAAGTCGGAATAATTGTTTGGACTACCCTCTGTAGTATTTCAACATCTGTGAAAATCAGTTGGATGTTTTTTGTTTGAGGTCTAATAGTTTGACAAATTTTAAAAGAGTAACAAACTATAATAAAGTAAATCAAATATAATTTTGATTTTAAAATGTTTACAGTATATTTAAATCGATACTCATCTAATCCTTTTCAGAACGATATTAACTTGAATATAAAAATAAATGTGCAAAAAGAAAGAAAATATATGAATTCGTTATTATTATAGTCAAATCTCATTTTTCTAAGCCATTTTCATCTGGGATTATTAATAGCAACGAATTTTGATTTTGTATTCTTCAATTTAATTGATATATTTATACACTTTAAAATATGGGAATTAGCTTTATCAGTATGAAATTATTACATCTAAGATTACTGTAAATCTAATTTTAGTAAAATAATATTATCATGGATTAAGAGGATATTTCAAAACCTAAAACAACAGAAAATAAAAGCGATATTTGAACAACTCTTTCCATTGTTAAAGTCACTAGAGTTTGACACATATTGTTAAAGCATGAATGTAAAGACTACAAAAGGCAGACAATAATCACTAACCCCAGAATTTACAATTCATAGGTGTTCACGTGAATGTATGTTAACGCTAAACTTGGCTTTCTTAAAATTATGGCAACCCCATTTACCCGCCATATTGGTCGAGTCTTACAGGGGTTCATTAGAATGTTGACCCGCATTGGCCCCAGCCACCTGCAGAACCTGTAAACAAGTTTCAGTTGCAAGATTTAACAAAGTACCGCAATACTATACCACAATCAGCCATATATTTTTATTCAATCAGCCATGTCACCACAAAAAGGAGTGTGTATATATTTGTAAATAAAGAAGTTAAGCAAAAAAAAAAAAAAAAGAACCACTGCTCACTAAGACGCTGGTGAAGCAACATATGGAGCAGTTAGTTATCTACAATGAATCAGTACCAATAATATGGTCACATCTAGACTTGTATGCAGCAAGTCTCGAGTTTCCTCATTAAAGACTGTCTCGATTCCCAGATTGGGGCTTTGTGGCTGTCTTCCAACCGCTCAACTAAAGGCTGAGGTTGAAAGGGCTTTACATCTTCAAATTGATAGGATCGTGATGTACACAGATTCTACAATTTCACTAGCCTGGTATTAAACACCACCACATCGTCCCAAGACATTTGTTGCAAATACAGTGGGAAAGATACAACAACTGACACAAAACAGCGATTGGCAGCATGTTCCCTCACTTTAAACCCCGAAGATGTGATATCAAGAGGACTAGTTCCAGAACAACTAATTGATAACTATTTATGGTGGAATGGCCCAACTTTTCTTCAAGAACCAGCTGTTTCTGTGAACTCTTCTGATCAGCTAATTAGTAAGTCTCAAAATTCTCAATTTTCATTGGAACTCAAAGACAATATCACTCACACCTTAGTGACTTTAAGTTAAAATTTCCTTACTAACTTTTTCAAAATTAGTCTCAAGTATGACAAATTAATACGTATTTTCAGTTTACTCCTTAGATTTCTAGGAAATTGCACAAACAAGAAGATGATGGGACCTCTCTCTTCAAAGGAAATATAGAAAGCAGAATTGAAATTATTTTCCCTTGTACGGAAAAATGCTCTTACTAATGATTTCAAAAACTTAGCAAGTGGTAAACAGGTAAACCCCTCTAATAAATTAAAAAGATTACCCCCTTTTATAGAAGAAGGTTCTCATGTAATTAGAATAGGAGGCAAACTTAGAAATGCCGACGTACCATTTCAGGTAAAATTTCCTATTATTTTACCTAAAATTCATATCTTTACTAAATTAACCATGCAAAATATTTATCTTAAAAATTGTGATGTTCGAGCCCAAACTTTACTTCATTCAACAAGACAGATGTATTGGTCCATTGGAGGCAGAAATATAACTAGCAGTATTATCTAAGATTGTATTACTTGTTCCAGATATAATCCTCACTTGTCAATTCAGAAAATGGGTGATTTACCCGTAGAACGTTGTAATCCTTCGTTACTATTTAATATTATTCGAGTAGATTTCTGTGGTCCATTTTTTTAATTAAAAATAAATTTCAAAGAAAAGGATCTCTTCAAAAAATTTATGTCTCAATTTTTGTATGTTTTGTAACGAGAGCAGTGCATTTAGAAATTGTTTCTGACTTAACATCAGATTCTTTCATAGCTGACCTAAAAAGATTTATGTCAAGAAGAGGCAAAATTTCTACTATTTTTACAGATAACGGTCGCAATTTTGTAGGTGCCCATAATAAGTTGAAAACACTATACAAGATAGTTAGTAATCCAGATAATGTTTGGTCCTATTACATAAGCTCAGAAAAAATTGGAATTTCATTTCCCTCATTTCGGTGGAATTAGAGAGAGCGGAGTTAAGTCCTTCAAATTTCATTTTTTAAGAGGCATAAGCAACCTAAAATGACTTATGAAGAATTCCTAACTGTAGCAAATCACATCGAAGGAGTTTTAAACTCTCGACCATTAACATCTCGACCATTTCTTCTGATCCAAATGATTTGCAAACTTCAACCCCCGCACAGTTTTTTAGTTGGTAGACCTATTGTTACCTATTTCTGCAGTAGTGGAACCAAATTTAACTGATTTTTCTGATAATGCATTGAGACGTTGGCAAAGGGTTATTAAAATGACATAATATATGTGGTTTAGATGGCAAAGAGATTACCTTTATCATTTATAGCAAAAATAAAAATAGTGCTTTCAAAAGGCTAATATCAGTGTTGGTACCATGGTAGTAGTTAAAGACGACCATGTTCCTCTTAATTTTTTGTTGCTAGGACGTGTTCTCAAGGTATTTTATGGTAAAGATTATATTATTCAAGTGTCTCTTGTTAAAACAGTAAAAGGGACTTATAAACATCCAATTACGAAATGAGCTGTATTAGCAATTGAAACCTAAATGCTCAATTAAACCTAAATATTGCGTTTACTGTATTATATTTTCATACTTATAGTAATTTGTACATCTAGTAATTCGAATTTAGTTATTCTGTATTATTTAGTGTCTTCATTGTATTTCTAATGTGTATTTGAACTATATGTGTATATTTCTTCATATTGAATTTTGTATTTGTTGATTTTAACTTTCAGTTAAGATAAATTGTATTTTTATATGTACTGTGTGCAACGTCTTTTTACTTCCGAAAGACATTGCATGGCTTGGCGGTTTGTTCACGCGAATGTAGCTTAACGCTAAACTTGGCGTTCTTAAAATTATTGCAACCCCATTTACTCGCCCTTCCGGTCTAGTCTTTCAGGGGTTCGTTAAAATGTCGACCCGCATTGGCCTCACCAACCTGCAGAAGCTGTAAAAGGCGGGTTACACGACCGTCCGTTTCACAGATTTGGTCATAAATCAGACCTCCGACCCACTGGGGGACCACACTCCCCCATAGCCACGAGGACGCGTTTCCCCTTCGACCCCTCTTGGACTCTTTGATGCCTGGGCAGTTTACCGACAATTTGTTGGTAAAGTCAACGGGCACTAAAGAAGACCAGAAAACCGCAAGAGGGGTCACAGGGCGGCACGTGGCTCGTCTGCAGACGGGCCCTTAAACAGGTTTCAGTTGTAAGGCTTAACAAAGCCCACCGAAATGCAATACTGTAATCAGCCATGTATTTTATGAAATACTTACCGCGAAACGGAGTGTGTATGTATTTAAGTAAATAAGTTAAGCAAAAAAAAAAGTTCAGTTCACTGCTCACTACTAATCACGAATAGGTAATTAATATGTTACTTTTGCAGTGTAGAAATGTCACTGAAAATTAGTTCTAAATATTCGCTCTTTTATCTTTTAAAACTAGGTATTATTAAAATTAAAAAATAACTCGTATATAGCATTCACATTTAATATAAATATAAGAAGAATGTTTTTAAAAATAAAAACACCATGTTTACAGTTTGGAATATAAAACAGAACCATTCCAAATATTTATATTGGATTCTTTATTTGTATAAAAATACAAATAGAAAATCAAGCCCAATTTTTAATCATTGAAAAGGGAGATTTGAAATTTCAGTTAATCAATAAAAATATTAATTAAATTTTATAATTTATAATTCTAGCCAGTAATTACAATAAAATTAATGACTACATCAGAGATATTACTTAAATTATGATAAAAGTTTCGTTGGAATACGTTATGTGGATGCCATTTTAAATTTTTTTAAATAGAATTTATTAAAAATAATTAGGTAGATTTAATCCCCTCCTTTCTTTTTTGAAAAAGATTTTTTTTGGTTTCATGTAATTTTCTGAAATCGCTTTATAAGTTTATAGTTGAACAGTCTTATTGTTATGATAAATGATTTTAAATATTTGAAAATTTTAAAGCCATTTTTAAACTATATACATTTTAGTATATGATTTAGTATATGAAATTATTTAGTTTTTAAAAAAGGTTATTTAATAAATTGCTTTTGAGTTGTGAATTTAAAAACTTCAATTCTCGAATTAGAGACATAATTAGAATCTCAGAAGTATTTATTATAATCCTGAAAACTATGAATGTTTCTCAACCATTTCTTTTATGAACGGTTTCAATCTGCACAGCTTCATAAATATAATTAAAACATTTATGCAATAATTTTTAGTACATCGATTAAACTAATTTAAGAATAATTTTAAAGAACTAAACATAACTAAAAGCATTCCTTTTAAAAGAATATATGATAAAATTATCTCAAAGAGTATGATTTCTTTAAAGTAGTGACATGATATTATTTTTTTACTTTATCCTCATTCTTAATGCATAATATTCTTATTTTTAGTTCACTTCGGACTTGTTTCGCTCTACGAAAGAAGTTCAGTGTTGAAATGAAAGCTACGGCAATAAATTTTATTCCTTACACTGGCATCAATCAGAAAAGTATATATCATTTTTATTTTTCAAAGTGCAACTTTAACTTTTCTTTCAAAATTCAGAAAGATATAAAAAAAATTATTTGACAAGAATTGAGAATTATGGAACCTGCTGAAATAAATTTACAATGGCAGTGAAGAAAAAAAATATTTTCTTGAATATAAATTTATTCATTAATTCTTTGTCACCTCCCAGAAGTAAATTATATTTTTTTAAACCGAAATATTTTAGCAATGCGATTCTTTGAAATTGGCTTGCATTCTACTTTCTAATTCAAATTTAAATGAACATATACAAAAAAATAGAAATAAAACATTTATCTTTTCTAATACAAAGATCATAGAACATCAAATAAAAATTAAGTAAGCTACAAAAACAAATTTACAGTGTCAGCAAAAAAAAAAATCCGTGAATACAGATTTATTTATTAATTCTCCGTCATATCCAAGAAGTAAATTTTATTTTTCATGCACCAAAATATTTTAATAGTGTGATTCTTGAAATTGTCTTGCAATCTATTTTTTTCATTAATCCAAATTTGGTGAAGACATTATATGATAAGTAGAAATGAATCATTTATTTATTCTAAAACAGTGGTCATAGTAACTAATTGAGAATTACGGAAGCTACTGAAATAAATTTGTAGTGGCAACGAAGATAAAACTATTCCAGTGTCTAAAGATTCATTTATTAATTCTTCGTCATGTCCAAAAAGAAAAAAAAAAAAAAATTCTTAAACAAAATCTTTAACCAAACTATTTAAGGAACACAATTCTTGAAATTGATTTACAGTCTATTTTTAGCATGAATTCAAATTTGGATAAAACATTAAACAAATGAGAGAAATAAAATAGTTCTTTATTTTTAAACAGATGTCTTAAAACTCAATTTAAGCAATTAATGCTATTTTGTAATAATCGTTTCTCATTAACAGCTGTAGCTTTCTTATCTTTTCTAAATGAAACGTTTATTGAAATATCATATACTTTTACACTGGCAACTGTTTTTTTTTCCTTGTATCATGACTCAATCGATGAATTTTTAAATTTTTTATCCTTGCACTTGTTTCTCGTTGCAGTAAATTCTAATTCCAAGCTAGACATTTTATTTTGAAGTAATACTTCAAAATTAGAGTTTAAAAACTAAAGAAATAATTTAAACTAAATTAAATATAACATTAACATTTTTTTTCATTTTTTAAAACCAATTTTAAAGATAATATGAAACGAAAATAACTCTTTTTCTATCAAAAATTGTCTGCAATTTTCAATTATTTAATTTAGTGACTATTTCGAATGTTTTTTATTTGAAAATGCAGTGCTAATATTAAAATCGATAGCTATGCTGTACGCCCGTAGATCAATTAATTGAAAAAAAAAAAAAGCTGTGTGAACATAAATAAAAAAATTAATTTGTTCCCTCAGACTAATAAAATTCAGGAGCGAAATTGGAGCCATTTTTTGTTTTATCATATCATTTTTGCTCTCTCAAGATTGCCTCGTTGCTAAAACTTAAGAGAATAATTTAAAAATATCCTTACTTTCTAAGAAAATATTTTTGGCGGAAATTTAGATACGAAACTTATTTAAAAAACAATACTTTGTTTCTTTAAACGCAAACTTGTGAACTGTTATGAACTTAACAAAATAGACTGGCAAAATTAATTATCCAAAAAATAATTTAATACGGTTCATAAAATATTTGATAAATTATTTTAATATAGTCCAAGATAAATATTCTCAACTTTAACATTTATCTTACATTGCTTTTGCATTACTTAGCAATGTAAAAGATGACGTGAAATATGGAAAAGATTATTACCAATTAACAATATTGTCTGTCATTTCAGTTGTTCAATTTAGTGTACATTTATTAAAAAAACTTTTCTTTTTTTGAAATTAATAAAATTTATGAGCGAAATAGTCGCATTTTTTTCCTCATATTATTTATGTGTTCTCAAAATTGACAAGTAGCCAAAAATTAAATGAACAATTAAAAAATATCTTTACTTTTTAAAATAAATTTCGAATTGAAACTTATTTAATAAATATTTTATTTGTTTAAATGGGAAATTTAACTTTTATCTGTATAAATAAAAATGAGTGTTTGTCTGTATGTCTCTTATGCCTTCTTAAACCGTTCATACGATTGCGATGGAACTTGGTGAATTTATTGTTTACAGCTACGGGATCTTCATAGAGACAGTACAATTATCAAAAACGAAAAAAAAAAAAAAAAAATGAGTCTCAACCGCATCTATTTACCAAGGATTAATCCCCAAATAACTCGCCGAGGAGACAATAGATTATGTAAAAATGCTAAATCCAAGTTAAAAGTCAATATTTTGTAACTATAATATGTAAGTGTCAGGCAAATCATTCTCAGAAGAAACAACATTATTACAGATTATGCGAGAAAGTTTTGGGAGACCAACACTGCAGTTTTTATATTTTTATTAAGTTTTAGCGTTTTTTACAGTTAGCACCAAAAATATAGTTGCGCAAATAATTTTGCAACATCTTAATTTTCGAAAATTATCGTTGAAGTATATTAAAGATTTTACGATATAAATATTTTTTCTATGCACAATCAAATTTAATAGAAAATATTTTAATCACATTTGCTAAAATAAATTTGAGCATTCTGAACGATTATTAATCGAGTCACGAGATACAATAAATAGGTTTTTTTTTTTTTCATTACAATTTTGAAAGAGCACCAAGTTTTACAATTCTGAAAGATTACACAAATCTAATATATAAAAATGAATATTTGTTTGTTCGTAATTTCTATACTGTCGTACCGTTCATCCTATTTCGACAAAACATTGCAAAATTATTGATTAATTTCACATAATATTATTTCTTTCGGGGCCAGAAACTCTCCGGGTACCAGCTAATAAATTATAAAGGCGTAAATACTGAAAAGCAGTTTTTCAAAGCCACACTAAAATGATAATAAACCATTTGATAAATAGTTTAAATTCATTGAAAAATAAATATTCTCAGATTTGTCATTTATTTTACGTTTCTTTTATACTACTTACCAATATAAAAGATGATGCAAAATATAGATATAAACTCCTTTCTGCCAAAGATTGTAAGCAATTTTCAACTGTGCAATTTAGTAACTACTTGAAATATAGTTTATTTGAAAATGTCCTGCTTATATTAAAATCAATAGCTATGTTGTACGTATATAAAACAATTAACAAAAAATGTTGTATGAATATAAATAAAAAATTAATTTATTCTCTGAGACTAATACAATTTAGAAACAAAATGCTCGCTCTTTAAATGTTTTATCATATTTTTGCCTTCTAAAAATTTTTTCGTTGCCAAAATGATAGTAAATTATATATATCTGCTTTTTTGAATATATTTTGAGAAATTTTGCATTGAAACTTATTTAATAAATATTTTGCCTCTTTAAAAAAATATGAACTGTTATGAATTTTACAGAAACAATCTGATAAAATTAGCTTTTCAAAAATAAACTAACACAATTAATAAACCGTTTTATAAATAATTTAAATACCGTCAAAAATTAATAATCACAGCTTTGCTGTTTTTCTTCAGCTGCTTTTATTAATTTAATAAAGGATAAAGAATATGGAAATAATTCACTTTCACCCAAAAATTGTGTGCACTTTTCAGCTATTCAGTATTAGTGACTATTTCTAAAATAGTTTATTTGAAAACGAAATACTAATATTAAAATCAATAGCAATGCTGTTCGTACGTAGATCAATTAATTGAAAAAAAAAAAGGTTAGTGCACGAATAAAAAATTTCTTCCTTGTGAATAAAATTCTGGAGCGAAATAGTCGCATTTTTTTGGTTTCGTAATGGTATTTCTATTTTCTCAAAATAACCTCCCTGCCAAAATCTAAGTAAATTATTAAAAAATTACCCTGCTTTTACAAAAATATTTTATTTATAATCTGAGTTTTTCGAATTTTAATCTGGAAATTTCAAATCGAAACGTATTTAATAAATATTTTTTAATAAAAAATTAGTAGTTAGGAACTTTATGGACATAATTTAGTAAAATTAATTTTTCAAAAATACACTAACACGATTAATGAATTATTTGGTAAATAATTTAAATACAGTAAAAAAATACACATTCTCAACGCCATTTATCTTATTTTGTTTTTATATTACCTAAAGATAACCGTAAAATAATTGCGAAATAATCATGTAAGATCACTTCTAATTATTCCATAAGACCAATCTTATTTAATTGAAGCTGTTCTGGGCAATATAATTACCTTCATGTGGTTTGAAATCAAATAAACTCGTCCAATTAACATCTCTCTGAACATTATCCAGATGCTGGTTACAAAACGATCGCATCTTCACTTGCAAGTCTGGAAAGACATTTATTATTTCGTAAGTACTATTTAAATGTCTTTCGGATCCATTTAGGGATTCCTACGGAGACGTAATTTAACATATATATATATTGCTTCCGATAAGCTATGTAACAGTTATTTGTTGTTGAAGTAAGATAATTAAAGATGGGTACTATAATACATGAAAATTAATTCGAATTCTTTTTGACAATATCGTTTGCAAACACATGTCTTACTTTTTTTCTTCTTCGATTTTAATTTTTAGGTTTAAGTTAGTAGAAATACAATTACTTCAAAATATTACTTTTTTATTAAAAAAATATTCTTTTTGTTTTTTGTACATGCTATGGTGTCTGATGATATATTTTTTAAAGTAATAAATCAGTAAAAATGATCATTAATGATCAGTAAAATGTCGGTGCTCGACCTTAGTCTTGAATGATCAAACAGAAGAATAAGGAAATTATTGAGGTTTTCGTACATTTATCGAAGCCAGAAGGTTCGGATTTTACTTTCGTGTTATTATAAGGGTATTTTAATTTGATTCGCAAGAGTTGTGAAGTTATTCAAATCTATTGGAAACGTCATTTAAATTTTGGAATATCTTTCCTGAGGATTTTTTGTGTTTTTAAATTCAGGAAAGTAAAATTGAATTTTAATTGATTGAATGAATTATAAGTCAACAGTCTTAGCAAACTTTGTATTTGAATATTAATATTGTGTTAATTTTTTTATAAATGCTTCATAATTAAGAAAAATTTATCAAACAAAAAATTTTAATTTTTCCTATGTACTTGATAATGAAAACAGTTCTAATAAAAAGTGAGGTTTACTTAAATATTTTATTATTTCAATTTGACATAATTTTTATCTTTTAAAAACAGCTCACTAAAAGAGAAAATTAAAATCAATGAAAAATATCTAGCTTTAGAAATTGAAGGAAGATTGAGAACAGTCGAAATTAGCAGAGCTTTATAAACTTTAATACGGTCCGCCCAGATTAAAATATAAATTCAAAATTAGTTGAAAATGTTGTATTTGCTACTCTTAAAATTAAGAGTAATTTTTCTACTTTGAAATGCTTTCGTTTTCATTATAATTTCCGTATTTTTCCATTAAAACTTTAATGAGGTTTTAAGTATTATTTTTTAATTTGTAAATTTTATTTTATTGTATTTATTATACAAAGAGAAACAAAATAAATAATAAAAGATAAAACTAGAAACATTTCTTTTGTTTAAGATGGCTATATTAAATTATTTTTACCCCTACTGCATCTTCAGTTAACTTTCGCTGATATTATTGGCAATTTCATTGTTTGAATCTCAATCACATCATTCATATTTAAAATGTCTTTATTTAAAAACAGTATATTATCAAAGGGACAGTATTAGCAGTAAAATTTCCTTGAAAAAGAATTTAAGTAATTTAAAAATTATTTAATCAATTTTATTGAATATTGTGCTATACATGAACATCATTGTGTGTATTTCTTAATGTTATTTGTAATTATTTTTATAAATGACTCCATGCTTTATCGAACCTTAATTTTAAGAGCGAATTTGAGCTTGATTCGAAAATAAGATTCGGATAAATTAATTTTTGCTTTTATTTTATTAAGGTGTTGACATAAAACTAATGTCGTAAATATTGAAGGAAATATTTTTAAAAATTGTATTTATTTTTTGATAAAAATAAATCTTTTTTGAATAAACTAAATCAAATTAAATCTATTTCAGTTAAACGATAGAATATTTAGATTGATTCATAAATTAATATAATAAATTTGTTTAGAAACGGCTGTTCTGGGGAACAACAACAAATTAATAATAATAAAAACAACTTCAATGGAACGTCTTGTGTTTATGTTGTTTCAAAAAGCAAAATATTTGTTCACTAATACAATATTTTTATTTTTAAATTTTGATTTATATTGATATAATTTGAATTTTAGATATATTGAAGCAATTATCAGTTGCTTCTTTTAATTTTAAGATTTCAGTTTCCATCTTGACGAATTATGGATGAGATCTTTAAAATAATCCAGAGTCAATCCCTTTTGGACCAAAGATAAATTTAGTAAGTATTAGTTCATTAAAAAGTATTCATTAAAGGAATTGGAAGAGCATAAATGGTTTTGTAGTTTTAAAATTCATGGTGATAACAATGAATCAAATTTCGACCTACTTGAATACACTCCAATTACCTCTCACCAAAATTATGTGCACTACTCATTGTATATTATAGTAATATTCAAAATAATGCAACTTATTATTTACTGTAGATTAATGAAATTTATTATTTCTTATGTATTAATACAATTTACCGTTTTTACTGTTTAAAATGCTTTTTCCTTTAATTTTAAGTTTTTTACAAACATTTTAATGCAAAAATGTTATAATTTATGTTAATTTACAACTCATAGAGATATCAAAATCATTATTAATAATTTTTATTTCAAAAATTTGATTATAATTTATATGATTTAATAAATAATAAACTTTTAACAACTATATTAATAAATATTTAACTGTATAAAAGACATGATTTACAATATATTATAAATAATAAAAATCGTGTGAAAATTTCAATGTATAAAAATTAGGAATTTTATTTATTTCATATTTTAATTTGATTTATCTTATATTTGCCTTTTTGCTTTCCTCACAATATATCTATTACTGAGATACCATAAATTGTTCTTAAAACTTTTTTTTTGTAGTGTTTAAAAAGGAATATAGTTTTTTTTTTGCAATGAGGATTATACATTCTCTTTGAATTGCAAAAATTGAGATAAATTTCACTTCTAAGTATTTCTAATGGCCAGAAACCTTATATTTGAGTGTTATCTTTAAGGTAATTGTCTTTTTTTACCATGAACTTAATGTATATGATAAAACTAGACTAAAAAAAGGGTCACATTATATAGGGTGTGTAATATATAAGAAGGATAAGATAAAAATGGCATTTTTATTACTATATAATTACAAGTAAATGACTTTATCTTTTTTCCCTACTTTATAAATAAGAGCTAATTGGTAAAACAGTTGTTAAAAATACTAGCCAGAATTTTTTGTAGAGTCATCAAATGAAACATTTTTGTTCGAGTTGAGTTTCTTTTTCATGTAAATTGAATCAGCATCTGGAATATTAAAAAGGTTTTTTTTTTTTTAATATTTAGTTTTCGAGCTGAGATTAAGTAAAGAAAATAACTAAGATAACATGCAACGGATATGACCTTTTTATTGCGTATAATAAATCAATGTAGGTTAAAAGTGTTCATTTCATGCACAAGAAAAAAAAAGAAATTTTTATTACTGCAAGCTGTGGTTAAATAATAAAATCAATTCAGACGTTTTAAAATGAATTAATTTCTAAATACCACTGCTTTTTGAATTCACAATGGTTTTAAAAATTACAAAATTTGTTGAAATTTTTATAGTATAGGCAGAAAGAAAGAATAATGCCTAGAAAGAATGTTCATCTTTTTAAAAGAAAAATGAATAATCTGTAACAAAGCTTTGAAAACAATGAAAAGATACAATAATTAAAAATACAGGGCTAACCACATACAACTGCACTAATCACAAACGGCTATCACTTCTGAGTAAATAAAGAGAAAATGAAACATTTATTTATAACTAGCTGCCTTTGGCGACCTGCTGGTTCGCCATGAGTAATGTGTTCTAAAATTTTCAATTAAATCCCATATTCATTAGCTTTGAAGCAATTTCGGGCATTGCTTGGCTTGAAAATAACATTTTCTTTAAGATGATGGACTGAAAGTTCTAAAAGAACACGTTTTCCTAATAATATTCTTTAATTTTATAAATCAGTCAGTTTTAATGATTGATTTAGAAGACTGATTGATGTAGCAACTTTTATTTAAAATATTAATAAAAATATTTCGTAAAATATGGCTCGCAGAGCAAAGTATGAAGAAATCTAAAACTCATTATTCATAAATGCATTGTTTGGCTAAAGCTGCATAAAATGTAATTAATTACTTCATATAGATCAAATTAATAGTATTAAACAATATATATGCCTATTAATAATATTTTACAATTTGGCCATTGGAAAGGAATTTGAATGCATATCCTGTATGAATTCAATCCTGTATAAATAAAGATAATTTATTCAATTAATGATTTAAATATTGCAAACGATCATAGAATCCTTTGCCTTGCAATTTTTAAAGAAAATATCACATTTTCTATTTATTTTATTTTATCCAGTCACGTGCTAAAAGTTGCATTTCTTTAGATTTAATTTGCGATGGTAGTTGTTTTTTTAAAATTTGAATTTCCATCATTGTTTTATTTTATCCAGTCACGTGCTAAAAAAACATGGTTAAAATATTTCTTTAAAAATTCGTTAAAAATAGAAACTTAAGTTATACATAAAAACATTGATATCATTAGAAAGCTAATTTTTTTTATCTTTTAAATTGATAAAAAAATCATGTTTGTGCAATAATATTTTATATAGTGGAAAAAATTTCGCTTAAATTTTAATTAATTGAAATTCTAATTAAAAATTTCAAAAAAGGGCTCCGAGTTGCACATTCCCGACCTCCAAGGTATACATTTACCAAATTTGGTAACTGTAGGTCCAATGGTCTGACCTGCAGAGCGCCAACACACACACACACACACACACACACACACACACACACACACACACATTGAGCTTTATTATAAGTATAGATTCAGAAGAAAAAGATATTTTATGCATCTAATAATCGATTATATATTATGTAAATAATTAATGATAAAATAATTATTTTCAAGTAATAAATAAGCATTATTATTGTGTTTGTAATAAACAAGCAACCTAAATATATATATAAGAAGTAAGAAAACTATTATGTATGTAATAAGTAAGAAAATTATTATGTATGTAATAAATAAGTAATAACTGTATCACCAACCTGTGAAGTATTCTCTCTATGCATTCTCAGATCGTTTAATGTTTCAGATAAAGAGACTAAAACGTATTCCGATGAAATGAATACCCAAGAATGTTTAGATTACCATGTACATAGTATGTACTTGTCTACTGAAAGGGCAGATACTGCGAACATGTTTCATATTATCAGTTTGACACTTCACGACAGCATGAGTATTACTTTGTATCGAAGATAAGTCACGTAGAATAGTTGTTAAAGCTCCAAGCCTTACTTGTTTTTATCTTGTGTTCGAGTTTTTCTGACCATTGTATAAAAGAAGTTGTAGCAATTTATTATCGGTATAGGTGTTTTGTATCGATAACTTTTAAGATACAGTTGTACTCTATTTTTTTCTATGTACTATAAAAATATTTTATAGTTCAGTTTTAATTTAATTTATTTCTTTAATTCAACATGACACTTTTATTTGCGAAAAAATGTTATTTAGGCAATATTTTTTGAGAAAAGATTCCAATAGTACTCTTTTAATGGGCAATTTTCTTATTAAAATTGCTTTATTTATTTGTATTTAATTTTCATCAAAAATCTCAGAGTCTACTGATTGTCACGAATACACAAATAAAGATTATTTATAATAATGATATGATTCATTGTTTCTGGTGCCATTTTAATCCCTAGTTAACTTCATATACACTGATGGAAAAAAAATCCCAACACTAGGAAGGCGCTGTGCTAGATAAACGAAATTTGGTAGGCGTGTTTATACATCTGAAAGATGACTTCGATTCAAATTTTGAGCTACGTGCGTAAGTGTGGCGCTAGTAGAGACACTATGAACATGCAAATGAGGTTTGCTTTAAATAAGCGCTGTAAGGTTCGTGATCGTGATTTACAGTTTAGATTTGACGTAGTGGGTTAATTTTAGTCAAGGATGTCTCTGAGAAGACGAAGAAGCCATTATCAACAGCTCACTGAGTTTGAACGAGGTCGTGTTGTAGGGCTACGAGAAGGTGGGTTTTCTTTCCGCGATATTGCTGAAAGACTTGGCAGGAATGTATCCACTGTGCATGAGTATTGGCGGTAGTGGTCAAGGGAAGGTACGGCCTCAAGAAGACCAGGTTCCGGGTGGCCACGTGGTACTACTGAGAGGGTAGACCGTCGTATTCGGCATATGGCTGTGGCTAATCGTACTGGGTCTGCAGCTGAAATTGAAGCTGCAGTTGGCACCACAGTGACACAACGAACTGTTACAAATCGGTTACTTCAAGGTCAGATCAGAGCCAGACGCCCTTTGCAGTGCATTCCACTGACTACAAACCACTGCCGTTTGCGACGTGAGTGGTGTCAAGCTAGAGCTCATTGGATTACGGAGTGGATATCTGTTGTGTTTTCTGATGAAAGCCGGTTCTGCCTTGGTCGCAGTGATAGCCGTTTGTTGGTTAGAAGGAGGCCAGGTGAACGCCTGCTAGTGACCAGTCTGCGACTTAGACACACAGGGCCTACTCCTGGAGATATGGTTTGGGGAGCAATTTCGTATGACAGCAGGAGAACTCTTGTGGTTATCCCACGCACCCTGACTACAAATTTGTACGTCAGTCTAGTGATACAACCTGTTATGCTGCCATTCATGAACAGCATTCAAAAGGGTGTTTTCCAACAGGATAACGCTTGCCCTCATACCGCTGTTGTAACCCAACATGCTCTACAGAGTGTCGACATGTTGCCTTGGCCTGCTAGATCACCAGATCTTTCTCCAATCGAGCACGTATGGGACATCATTGGACGACAACTCCAACGTTATCCACAACCACCGTCCCTGCATTGACCGCCCAAGTTCAACAGGCATGGAACTCCATCCCACAAACTGATATCCGACACCTGTAAGACACAATGCACGCACGTTTGCATGCTTGCATTCAAAATTCTGGCGGTTACACCGGTTACTAATTACCAACATTTCACATTTGCAATGGTTCTTCTCGCCAATGGCTCTACCTGTGATCTTGAAACTTTAATCAATTAAATATGTTACCTAGACAAATGTATTCCTAAAATTTCATTACTGTACAATAATTTTTTCTTGGTGTTGGGATTTTTTTCCACATCAGTTTATTTTAACATATTTATTGCTGAAAAAATTATCTTGAGTTTCCTCACTGTTTAAAGTAACGATAAGCAAATTTAACGTATAAGTATTTTTGAATAATTTTTACTGAGATGTATACTATTAAAAATCTTCTTCTGTATTTTATTCGATAAAATTATCACAGTTTTTTTGTTAAAATCCATGGGAAACTCTTTAAATATGGGAAAAAAGTTATAAATTGAAAATTATTTATTTGGATGTTAATTTGGACATTTGTTCCTTATTATTGACTTCAACGAATGCTTCAATTTTTTTTATGCCTAGAATTTTATCTCCCATGTATAAAGATTTTTGGAAACCTTGTTACGAAATAACATAGAGAATTTACTTTTTTTATAGATATTAATCCACGTTAAAAAGGAACTTAGAGTTATCTCTTGAACTGAAATTGAAAAATGAAAAGGTGTTCTTTATTTATTTAACTTATACGTTGTTGTTTACAAAAAGTTCTACTGCAGAAAAACGGTTAAAACACTGTAAGGAGAATATGAATCAGTGGTATTATTTAATATGAATGGTTGATCAGAATGAATGCTGTGTCTACCCCTTCTTCTTGCATACATCTTCGACCACCCCACCACCACTGAACGTAGCAGTATCGACAGGATTTGTTGTGGTCGACTGCTGAATAAGTATTGTCCAGCCCTATATTGACCAATCAGTCAAACTAACATTCTTTTCGGAGCAGTGAATGACTGTCTTCCTCCCCATCTGCACTCTCTCAAACAGTTGGAACGAAACTGTCAATCTTTAACATCATATCCTTCAGGGTTTTGAGATTACCTGGTACCATCAGTACTGTACTTAAATCATTATTGTCAATCTTTAGGTCCTTCCTTAACTCTAAAATTTCCATACATTCCCTTAAATAGTGGTAAACTGTATCAATTTCCCCACAAATGCATTTATTTTCTTGCGTTCTTCCTAATCTTTGGAAATACGCAGGAAATCTCCCATGTCCAGATATTATTTGGATTATAAGTGGATGGTATCTTCATCTTCTTATTTTAACTTCCAGATTAGGAATAAAGTCGAAAGTGACTCTTCCTTTTTTGGACATATACCATCTGTCAAACCATTGCAGTTTTATTTCTTCTCTCAGTTCTCCTTTTAAAACACCACTTGATTTGGGGACAATAATATCAATATTATCTTTCTTAATCGCCAACTTTGCATAGTGATCCGCCTTTTCATCACCATATATCCCAATACGGGCCTTAATCGTGCCGTGTTTACCCCGTGTTTTGAACTATTTTCTTTTCCTTTTGAAGTTTATGCTTGTGCACTTTTATTTAACATGATTTGTTATATAACTGTAACAATGACGTTGTAAAATTGTTTTTATATTCTATTCTTGACTTGTGTCTTTAAATGGTGGAATTTCGAAACGTACTGCTTTGAAACTTTGTTCACTTGGAAGTTGTAGATGAGTACACTATCTTACTATTTTCAAAATTTTACTATCAATTACTTGATTAATGTTAAAAGTTTTAATTCCAAACAAGTCGCGCCATCTGATAGTGATTTTTTTAAAAAACAATTACATATTTAACTATAAATCGAAGATAAACATTCTAAAAACTAATTAAGTGAAGTCTTTTCAGTTTTGTAATAACCTAAGAGACGTACATTTTATACAAACGTTTTTGAATATTTATTATAATTTTTTTGGAAAAACGGAAATACAATTTTATGTGAAAAATTCAATATTACAAACTCTTGAGAAGTGAAATAAAGAATTTTGTAAAAATAAAAATGATACTTGAAAATCGATTTTATATGTCAATTATCGCCCCAAACTGTTGTTCAGGTTTACACTGATCAAAAAAAATTTTGGTATCAAAAATAATTATCAAGAATTCTAGGATTATCTTATGTGCCAAATACAGTAGAAAAAGTATTTGATTCTAATTATTTTTGAAATTACATGCTCTCTATATTCTTTTATTGTAACAAAATAATTTTTAGAATCACGTCTTACTGTGAATTCTATAATTCAGAAACCGAACCATTTAGATAGTTAAAAAAATTAAGGGCATTTTTTCACCAAAAATATTAATTTTTACCAGATGTTTAATCAAATATGTAGATGGAGAGTTGCCTGACTGCCTATTTGCTTATTCCAAAGATAATTCAGAAATGCTGATTACTAGAGGGGGATGAATTCATATATACTCTTTGCAAAATTATTTCCAATTTAGACGGATATGTTTAGAGTATAATTTTGTACATTTTTTATATCCGCCAATCAGAGAAAAGAATTTTTTAAAATTTCAAGAGTAAGATGGCTGTTATCCATTTTGTAGCTGTGATAAACCGAATGGATTTTATATTGTTCTGCAAAATTGTAGAAATGTATAAATTTTGATCAAATCGGCCAACGAAAAGATGCCCTAACTGTATCGTAATTTTTTTTCTTTCTGCGCGACAGTGCAAAACACTTAAAATGTCTATTAAGGCAGTCGAAAAATTAGAAGAGAGACATTTCCAACTACTTAAAGGCAATATTTATTTAAATTTGGTACCAAATTCTGAATTATGATAATAATTTTTAATCCGGAATCGAACAGTTCACTAAAAGTTTACTCGTTTTAACGATATATTCAAATGTCAATGCTGCATAATTCCAATAATAAAATTCATTATAATCATTCATTGCGACAATTTTTAGTGTTGAAAGAGACCTTAGAGTCCCTGCTAATGCTGCAATATGATGGAAGAACGGGTAGAAGGAGATTTTTTGACGAAAGTTTTGGTTTCTTAACATTGTCTCATTTTAAATAAACACTAGGGCTATCTGGGGAATGATCTCGTAATTTTGAAACGCTGTCTGATGACGAGGATGATACCTGATTTGTCACCCCCTCTTCACACCACACCACACCGGTGGGAGGACGTTTGGTTTGACGGATTTAACGTACAATAGACTATCTTACACTCTAGTTCTTCAGTAGAATCGGGTGTCGAACCTGAAACTCTCTGTCTCAGACCTTACCATAAGGACACGGCGGCCATACGCTGCTTTAAGCTAAATAAAATTTTAGTAAATGCCATTTAATAATAATAACAATAACTTGGTACAATCTTACCACTAAGACATCATTGCATAAACTTGATTCTTCTTTACGACAAGGCCTTCAATGTAAGAATGAGAAGTAGTGACTGGAGAAAAGCAGGTTCTCATTTTAGTTTGGTTACAGAATCATTGTCGATGATGGGGTTTACTGGTTAAAATATCGATGATGGGACATGTTTCTTTTTGAGGATTTCACATGTGAGATACTTGCAACAGAGCCTATTTTGTATGCAATAGAGTCTATATTCCTTATGTAACAAGTATAATTTATTAACTGGAATTGGTTAACACAACTATTCCACCATTGCTTCTCATTCCACCATTGCTATGATAACTTCTTATTCTAAATTCAAAATTACCTTAATGAGGAAAAACAAACATTTCATAAAATGATTTTCAGAAATAGATATTGTGAAATATAGAACAAACTGATCCGGATATGAGACAGCTAGTTTGGCCTTTCTCTGCAATCTCTACAGAAGACTATCATACTTCAAAATTAGTCATAATATAAATATTTCATATAATTTAAAGGTTTGGAGGGGTATGCAATCATCGTAACTTCAAACTCCTTGAACTATTTGCATTCTCAATATACCCCAATCTTTTCTGCAAACACCCTTCATTGTCATTTAGAGGCTGTGAGATATTACTCGAAGGCAATTTAAGTTCTGGGTATTTGCATTCCATCCATACTGGATTTATTCTTCGAAGATTTATTTGGTATATGTGCGTGGGCAAATTCGGGAATCGCATGCTTATTTATTTTTTGAAATATGAACTCCAAAATTGAATTTTTAAATTTCTTATTTGCGGAATAAAATTTATCTCTTTAAGTTATGGGTTTTCTGAGAAATTCAAACTGTAAACTGCAGTTACAATACGGATGCAGAAAATCTCAGCAAAAGAAAGATAGTTTTTTGGATGGGAAGCTATCTGGAATTTTGTTCTTCCCCCTCACCCCATAGCAAAAGCGATTCAGAAAGCAAATGAGTTTTGAAAACTTTGGAAAAAAACTTTTAAATAAAACTGAAGGGTTCTTCCTAAGAATTGATCCGATTACAAATGATTTTAACTTCCTTGTAAATAATGAGAATATGAAAAATCTGAATATAATTTATAGAAGGAAAAATATTTGTTTTTTGGTTCACATAAAAGCTGATTTTTATGATTTTCCTGCTACTGAGGGTTAACATCGAATTATAATTTGTTTCATTACCGTGCAAGCTACATTATTGACTTTTTTCTATGTAATTAATTTGAATAAACTTTCATTAAAAATGCTCTAATAGTTCACATCTAATTTAACTTGTTTCAAATTTTTTTTGTAATGCTCTAACTGAAAAATTCTGAATTTAAATTATACTTTGAAAAGAAGGTCCATATACTGGTTGAAAACACATTATGTTAAAATTAGAACATTAAAAAACATAAGAAATCTGTAACTTTGAAGATTTACTTTTGCTGATGCCCATGAGAAATGAGCATGCACACAAACCGATAACTAATTTATTTGCATAACTGACAGTCAGGAGGGTTGGTGAATCTAATGGCACACCCTTTGATTAAAGATTAATAACTCACAAAATTTGAAACACCCGATCACAAAATGATTGACCAAGAGAGGGATTTTTTTTTACGATATCGGCTGTCGAATTTGATGAAGCTAAAACAAATATTTTATCCTTCATTATATGGGAAAATGCAATCGACATATATAATGAATAACCCAGCGAAATCAGGTATTGAACCTCAAACCTTACGATTTGAAAGCGAAATTATTCATTGTAATATTAACTCCAGCTCCAAATTTGTGAAAATAATATGAAATTGGTTTGGTTTAGTCATATGAACGTCCCGTTTTAAAGCAACGCTAGGGTCATTTTAGGACGGATCTTGTAATTTTGAACTGCGATCAGATGACGAGGACGACATCTGAGCTCACACCTCCCTCTGCCATGCCCCACCAGTGGGAGTTTGTTTGGCCACGATGGATTTTGAACCTAGCCAGATCCACTTACACTACTGTTTGTCGGCAGAATAGGGTCGCGAATTTATTAGGTTGATACATTCCACCTCGTAATTGAGGATGAGGTGCTTCTAACATGACGGTTGGTTCTTGGCACCCCTCTGGGTACACGAAAAGGGGGGAATCTGGCACCACCCATCGATGATAGGGCGTACTTCTATAGAGAAGGGTTGCAATATGGTTTTTAATGGCCCTTAACACTCAACCACAATTCCCGCTGATGTTGCTGTTGCGGCGGTTCGGTCATTCATATTTTTGCAAGCTTTTTCCGAGGATGGGGGGGGGAAGAGTTGGTGTATCTTGTTTTTCATTATCAGGATGGTACATTTCCGATAAAATGTTAATTATTTGATTTTTACAACACTAATAAAAGTGTGCTTAAAGATTTCTTATTTCAAATATTTTTTAAATTTTTAATATGTTTCATAATTAATGGAATCCAAAAACTCCTATTTCTTAACATGAATTCCGGAAACTAGCTCTGGGCACCCAATTTTTTGCTAAATTAATATATTATTAGAAAAAAAAGAGTTATAAAGGAATTAATGTATTCTGTCTTTAGATGAGAACCAATAAATTTTTTTAAATTCTAATATGTGAAAAATCGATAATAAAATATTATCTGCAAAAACATGTGAAATTAAGGAAAAACATTAAATTTTTTTTCATTGGAATGAATTTAATATTTTTACTAAATTTATCGTTAGAAACATGTATTTTGTATGAACTTTTCTCTGACATATTGAAACCAAAATTTGTCTTGGCTCTAAAATTGCAAGCCCCAGATCACATAACGAATTTCATTGGCTTAAATTATTGCATTTACAAGCGTGAAAAATTACAATCAACAAGTAGTCAACTCTCTAACAGATTTTGCTCAAAATTTAAGAATCATTGGGGATTTAGATGATAAACCTGTGAATCAAAATTTATTAATTTAATTTTTTACTTTAAATTTACTAATTAAATCGTTTAAAGTCATTGCATTCACTTGTATTAGAAAAAGTGAATGCAATAGACAGACTTTATCTTAATGAATTTCGTTGACATTGCAACTAAAAGCTGCAAAACTGGTCTTAATTCCGTATTAAACACCGGGGAGTACCCCGTCATTGGGGATGAGAGGCTTCCGGCATAGTGATTGGATCTCGCCAACCCGGTGGGTACACAAAAATGTGGTAGTCTGGTTCTTCTCACCGATGACGGGACGTACTTACTACGAGAAGGGTTGTACCGTGACTGGTGATGGCAATTTGGACTCAACCACAGTTTCCTGTGTTGTTGTGGAGGCTGTCCGGTCATTCAGTTATTTCCTTGTGCTTTCGGGAGGGACGGTGAGTTAGTATTATGGTTTAATTCTGTATTTCAAATATCACCGTTTAGTTCAGAGTATTTTTGAGTGTCACTTTTTACCACATTCATACATGATTCCGGAAAAGCATTATTCATCTCCAGGAAAATCTAAAAACGGATAATCGTCAAAATCTCAAGTTATAATTTTGTGGTGATTGCTATACTTTTGTGGTATCTCGTAAATAAGACAGTAAAGAATGAAAACTAACACAAATGTCTTGAAATGAAAAAAAAAAAGAAGAGTCAACAAGTTTTAATTTGCTTGGAATATTGATTCTGCTTTTCAGAACATTGCTCTTCCATTGATCTTGTAGTTTTACTCCATTTCTGTATATTTATTTAATTGAATGTTCTGATAAGTTTGCTAAGATTCTTAATGTTGTTTAGTAATATGTAGCGCATTTTCTGAAAATATTTCCTTTTCTGGTATAAATCATGAATGTTTTTGGAAACAATTTCTAGAAAAATAAGGTTATTACTGTTTGTACTAAATATTGACGCTATTCCTTAAAAATTCGAAAACATTTTTTGTCAAATCCTTATTCTGCTCTATCACAACTGATTTTAGAACGATTTCAAATTTCGAATTTTGGCAAAATTTTGATTTATCTATCTATATTACTTTTTAATTATTTCTAATAGAAATAAATGAATTTTCTTCGTAAAAAGTAATGCTGTTGGGCCTTTTTATCATTTTTTGTTTGATTAATTAAAATAAAACACAGCAGAATTTTATTATTGTGAAAAATAATAGTAAGAAAGGGTATTATGGGAAATTTTTAACTGAAGAACAAAATTCTCAGAAATCTTAATGAAAACATACAATACTAACATTATTGCAATTTCTCTCTCTCTCTCTCTATATATATATACATATATATAGATATATATAGATAGATAGATATAACATTTAACACCACATCACACCTCCGTTTCTTATATATATATATAAGAAAGGGTGTATTAATATATAAGAAATATATTTAAGATCTATTAAAAAATATATTTAAATTTTATTTATAAATATATTAAGATAAGATATATATATATATATATATATATATATATATATATATATATATGTAACCATTTTTAATATGTTTCGTATCAACCCAAACGCAAATAATAAAAAAAAAGAATATTCCTTATTTTTTCATAGATAATGCTGGAATTTTAGATAATTTTTGCTATCTAATATTGATATTATGAATTAGGTAAACAATATTGAAAAAAAAAACTGAAAGATGAAAAGACCCCAGAACATATCGACTTAGATTGTGATGCAACTTTTAATTAAAAAAAATCATGGCATACGCTTAGCTTTAATTTTAATTTAATCCTTCTGTATCTGTGGAATAACACAATATTATTTTCAGAGAAAATGGATAAGGGCTTAATCTTTGCAGTTCACATCAATGAAGTATCTTTCGCCTATTTTCAGCAATTCAAAAAATGACGTGTCTTTTCTTCTTCAATAATTAAATTTATTCATATAATATTTTACAGGAAAATTATGTATTAGAAACGTATAAATCTGCAACATTAAATATTTTGTATTAGAGCCTTGGGAAGATTACTTCTCATTGGCATGATCTTACAAAACACACCTGGAAGCTAAAAACCCATTATAATATATTGGCCCAGCTATTATAATGATGGGAGGACTGATTCCCGCTTCTAGTTTTGAGCGATTATGCCATCTGTAAATCAGACAAAAAATAAAGTATTAAACTTTAGTCGTTAAACTTAAAATTAGAAAAAAATTCTCAAAAGGAATAAAAGATAATTTTAATAACTTTAATAATCAAACTGAAGGAAAATTAAGAAATCTGAATGTTTTAATAAACCATTAATTAGCAAAGTTACAAACATATTTTAAACTTTTATTTTAATAGGTTTATAGTTTAACTACAAGTAGTTGTTGAATAATACAAACAGAAATTACAATTAAAATATTTGTGGTGTAATTGAAGTTTTACAAAATTCTCATAAAATTTTTATACAATGATGATCAGAGAGTAATATTGTATACTGCTATTTTGTGTTACAAGTTTCTCACCATTAAAAAAACAATCAAAATATTAGTAAGATTTCTAACAAATGTTACATAAAGGAATCAAATTTCTCTGACAAATACTTTGAGCACTTTTAAAGGTAAATTTGGTTTTATAGAAAAACATATTATGATATATGCTTCAAATTTATAATGCCTTATTGTAGAACAAAACATGAATTGAGATGTTTACTCTAGTATGTTTAAAACTAAAAAGTAAGAATTTAATATGATCATGTTTGAAATTAGGAGGAAATATTCTTAAAATATAGTTTGATTCCTTAATAGATGACGAAAAGAAATTTTATGAATCAATATTAAAGTTTAGATAACCTAACAGCCATAGCATTCGAAGTTTTATCAGCAATGAAATTTTGAACGTTGGTTAGATGTTAAGTTGAGACAACCAAATGCCTGCTCCAAATTTCTTTACCGAAGGTCTAGCTCATTTCCTATAGGTGCATTCAGTTTAAATCAAATCTACGTAATTATCGACAGAGTTTGGAATCTCATCTCCGAAAATGTGACTTCAAAAGCAGGAATCCGCGATTCTAACATTTGTTGAGAGAAAAAATTGACAAAATTTTAACTATCCCGTTAAATTTATAAATTTTTAAGAGTTAAATATGAGATAGTTCTGAATTTTTTACTCTGATATTTATTTTGCTCTCAGTTGAACTCATTAGAAAATAGGCATTTTTCATAAAATTTTGCTAACTATATTTTTCTAGAGACATATAAAAGAGCACAAAGTAGCAAGATACCGTACAAAACATTGGTAGCAAAGCTTAGACAAAAGTCGACGCAATCTCATCGCATGACATATTGCACGACACAGCAGCATCAACCTTTCAGTCTAAAACCCCAAGCAGTTATTCACGTGATTCTTATCACGATATCATGAGGGGTAATATAATAAACGGCCGGCGTTGTCCATTCTTAGGGACGATTAAGTTACCTTATAAATCAAGAACTCTCCCCATAAAAATACAGACGGTTTTGCGATTAAAATGGCGTATCGAATCGTAAACGTGTGAGGTTTGATAATTTTTCAAGATTTTTTTTAAAATTTTTGAATTTTATATGTAATGTTGTATTTGTGTTTAGAAATCAAGAAAATTTTTTTAAAAGCCTCGCAAATACATTTTGCAAATGAAGGAATTGGTACAAAAATAGTTCACAAATGAAGTATACTACTTTTAAGCAAGAATGTTTTTAACTATTGTAAATTAACAATTAAATATCAATTTATTTCTTACATTTTTTACTTTTCTTTACATTAAATTTTTATTTACTTACCTTTTTACTTTTATTTATTTCCTTTTTTATTTCTTACATTTTGTTTTATGGAATGCATTTCTTTGTAAATTACATATTTTATCCAGATATGGTTAACCTGACATATTGTATTATATACCGTTCAATTATCAAAGTATGGTTAACCTGATATATTGTATAATTTCTATATCACTTAATTATCTAGGCATGGTTAACCTGACATATTGTATAGTTTGTAGATCACTCGGTTATCGAGGTATGGTTAACTTAATATATTGTATTACTTGTAGATCACTTAATTATTCAGGTATGAATATCCTGACATATTTTATACTTTTTAGATTGCTCAATCAACTTGATAACTTACATGAGAAAACTAAATTATATTGTCATGGCTTAAGGGTAGCGTGCCTTCCATGTGATTTGGTCGTCCCAGTTCGGGCATGGATGTTATTCTGTGTTCTATCTGTGAGTAGTGTGAATGTGCCCCCTATAAAAAGGGGTTGTGCAAGCGAATGTGAAGCATGATGTAGCTAAGTCGTACTCATGGTCCTAGTTGGCGCTACTGAAAAACAAAGGACGCTAATTTAGGCTTAAAATCGCTGACAGCGATCAGCGGGATGAAGTTTCTTTGTAGGTATGTTTTTAGAATTTGTAATAGGATGAAGTATTTTTCACAACTGAGTTTGGCCAAAAATATCTCAAAACTATTCATTTCAAATTAGAAGGATAAAATGTTGTCTTTATTCCCTTTTTTTTCAAATTGAAATAGGAAAGAAATAATTTAAAAACGGAACAAAAATTGCATATACAGTTCTTGACATTTTGCTCGTAATGGGTTGAAAAATAACATGCAAAAAGACTTATTAAATAGAAAACTATAAACACATATTCTCTAACAATTTTTGCAAAATTTAGCCACCTTTGTCGTAAATAGGAAAATAAATTTTATGCAAATAAAATCTGTTCTATACTAAAAGTATATCTATATTGATTCCCGTTTAGAATTTTAAAAAAATATTCAGTTGGAGGTTTTATTTTTTTGGTGTTTCATTTTTAATGGAAAATTAGAGCTTGAATGATGACCCACTTAAGAATTTTTCGTGAAAACACTTTAGATAAGAGATTTAGTAAAAAGTCGATTAGAATTTGAAGTCCTAATTGAAAGTGATTTTTTTCCCTATCAGTTTTAAGTATTTATTTTATTTGTCGCTTCTTGAAGTGCACGATGGAATTGCAATGACCCTAAATGAGGGCTCAAAATTTTCGTTAGAGGGAGGGAGATAAATTGGAAGAAAAATGTGAAAGTCTCTTTTCAATGATGTACACTTTGTAAAATGTGCTTTGAATTTTAAATTCATTTCAGGCTTTTCCTTCGTTTCTTATATTAGATTCAGGGATATTAGAAAATCAATGTAGTGATACTAAGATTATGACAATATGCTATTAAATAGCAAAATGCTTCCAATTTTTTATAATTTTTTTAAATGTTTTAAAAAATATTTAAAAAATTTGAATGACAAAAATAAAAAGTAAAAGCAATTTTCAAAGATCTAGAAATAATCATTTAGTTCAATGTTATGAAAGGTGAACTTCATTCCTAGTTTTTGAGATTTTAAAAAATGAATTACTTTTTCATGAAATATTCATTTTTTTGAATTTATATCCACCCAGGAAAAAGGAAGCACACTTGTTTATGAAATTAATCAATAAAAAAGAGATTTTAAAAATTTAATTTCATCCTAAGAAGTTAACCGCTTTAAAAAATTACGAACCGCACCAATTTGCGCTGAGAATTTTTAATCAGTTAATTATTTTTAGAAATTTCGAATGTAAAAAAAGCTGATATTTATTAAAATCTGAATATTCTCATTTATTTATAGTGAGTAAAAATTATTTTAATTACCTACTTATCTATTTTCATTACATAAAAAAAGATATATAAATAATTAAAACCAGCTTTTTAAATTTTGATTTTGGTCGAACACTTTTGATGCAATTAATATTTAACATAAAATTAAAGAAAACTCTAACAGCGAAAAATAGACATGAAGAAGTATACATTAATTTTGAAGAATTTAATTTACTTTTTGCTGTAAATAGAGACAGAGAATAATGATTAATCAGTTTTGTGAAGCACAAAACAGTATTCTTAATTATTAGAAATTACGTATGGTTTTTTTATGGTTATGAACAAGAGGATCTTAATGATTTAAACCAGTAAAAATGAGATATGCAGTTTAATTCTTATTCTATTTAAATTTTGATTTTTGATTAATCATTTCTAGTTCTATCAATAATTTTTCTTGTTTATCAGAGGTAGGTTGCATTTATTTATTTTTCTAACTCAGTATTTGTGACCATTTCTTGAAACCAAGATAATTTTGATGCAATTCCGATATAATACTTATTATTATTACTTATGATTCTGAATAATATGTTCCAAAATATTTATTATTAATTTATACATTAAAATCGGCCGTAAAACTAATTTTTTAAAAAAGTTTGAAGGTTTGGATTAGAGTACTAATTTTTACAAAAAGAGTAAAAAGAATTTATCATAGAAAAAAAAATAAAGAGGTACAATATTGCATTGTAAATAAATCACAACTAAACATTCATTTTGCCATTTCGTTAAAGACAAGGTGCTAAATAATATTAATTACTCAGAATGGGATTATAAGAGACTAAAATTTAAGAATAGTGCATAAGGAATAGTGCATAAGAATAGTGCTCTTTCTTAAAGGAAATAAAAGGAAACAATCAAAATCTTAACTGAAGAAAAAAAGAGCTGCTTTAGCATTTTAATTTTAAATAGAAGCCACTCGTCATTATCTTTTAAAATTGAGATTTAATATTTTTCATTTGTTCTTTTTTTCATTTTTATGAAATATATTTTAATCTTCGCTTTTAAATATGCGATGAATAAATATGGATTCTCATGATTAAAATATTCAATTATTTAAAAATAATTGTTTATTGATAATTTTTTGATAATTATTGAAAGAAAATTATTCATTATTTGAAGTTAGTTTAAATTTTTTTATTGTATGAAAATTAAATTTTTTTAATCTTTTGTTATTTGAAGGAACAAGGACATATTTAATTAAAGATGATATTTTTTTGTGTGTTTTAACATGTTGAAAAGGTTCATTTTTAACCTTTTTTAGGGATTTTTTTGTCTTATTTGTTCCAGTCTTACGAGTGCATAAATATTTAAGAAGCATCAGTATTAATGATTTTTATTTAATGTTGTTTTATTGCATTGAAATATTGTTAACATTATTCGACATTATTTTCCCATATAAGTGCTTAATTGCTAACACAAAATATTCGTCTCAAAAATAGTTATTTATTCTCTCAAAATTTAATATGCTAAAACTTATTTATTTTGTTTAACCCATCTGTTATTTTGTAATATATATATATTTCTAATATAATCATTGTACACTTTTGATTTTATACTTTTCTTTAAAAATTCTTTCTAATTATTAAAAATGACAGGGAATCTTGTGAAAATGTAGTTTCTAATAATATGTTTAATAGATTATTTAAAATTAATCTTAGACTTTTAAAAGTAAATTTATTTTTTACTGCACAGAACTAATAATACATTATTTTTTTCTAGAAGTGATGGGCTAACTTTTAATTCACCTGTTTCGTTTTGTATTTAGTAAAAATTTAATTATTTTAAAATTTATTTTGAAAACTAAATATATTTGACTGATTAAAAAATTGTTATTTTGATATAGTTTTATTAAAATATTTCATGTATTTTAATTTTTTGAAAATTTATGAAAAATTATATTTGATATTTAAATTTTATTATTAATGATACACTTTTTCTTAAAATTATTGTGGTATATTATTTGTGTTAAATTTGAAACCTTGGAAAAAAGTTGTAAATAATTTCTACTTATAGATCTGGTGCCGATGGGAACGCCAGTCCTTGGCTATTTGTCCCTCTTCTTTTGATCTACTTTCACTTGTCGCTGTAAGTTTGTGGCGTCAATAGGTCAATGATGGTCAGATATTTGTATTTTAGCAATGCGAGCGACCGTTCATGTAAGTTTTTGTTATATCTGATTTTGTATGATTTTACAAATAAATCTGTATTGTCTTAGACTGGCGACAGTTGCCAAATGCACTTACGAAAGAAAATGTTGAGAAAAAAAGCACCCACGTCTCTATAAAGTGAGCTAAAATCAAAGGTGCTAAAGAGAAAAGCCGAACAAGGTATTGAAGTGGAAGATGCGACGTCAGTGAAAAAAGATACAAACCCTGCCAAAAAGAAAAGCGGACTAGAATCACGAGGTTCAGTTGTGAGATTTGCCAGAAATTTTTATATTTGAAGCCCACTAAATACATTTGCTCAAACTACAACGCTACCATGAAATAACAACGAAACTATTTTCTTCCTTTTTATATCTAACTTTCAATTACTTTTTCCTTTTTATATATAAATTCTGTATTATTTTTTGCATTTCTATATTTTACATGCAAATTGTTCTGTCAAAATATCGACAATTTCATTTATATTATTTTTAAATCAATTCAGTTAATCTGTGGTCATTTTATATTGTTATTGCAATCTATGTTTACATTGTTTTTGCTTCTTTTTAAATAAAAAAATGCTTAAAGTAATTGTAGTTATCAATCCTAATCTATTTACAATATAATTTTAGCAGTTATGCGTTTAAAAATTCACATTTTGCTATAGCGTATGTGGGAAATATTCATGTTGGTGTGACTGCCGCTCCCGTTGGAAGGTTAAAATTAATATTGGATATTGTAGACTGTACATTGTAGACTACACATTATTTCAAACATTATTGATGCTGGACTGACATATAAAACATTTAATCATAGCTCAACTTTACATCAAGAAGATTCTTAGTGTATCGATAAAATTTAAAAATAGAACGGGTGACGTCAATTTCTGGTTTGCTCTGATATGCTAGATTCGCAACAAATATATCGAAAGTTAAATGTGTTTTATTGTAAATAAGTTTAATGTATATAATTTTATAATATCAATAAGTGAGTAGATTTTATTTTCAAATTATAAAAGTTTTTTTCAATATATATATGGTGATATATATTGAATATATATATTTTTTTATATTACAAGATCTATTTTTTATCACTTTCATATTTTGTTAAGACCATTTATTAAAAATATGTACACGTAATTAAAGGTTGAAATATTTTAAATGTGTTTGTATGTCGGATACAATAGTTTAATTTTAACTATTTCTGTAAACAAAAATTAATAATTTCTATAATAATTTTTAAAATGTATGCAAAATTTCAAAGTATGATTTTAAAACATTTCATATGTTGAAAATTAATTAAGATGAAATTTGCATGAAATATGATTTATAAAGAAAAAAAATCCTTTGCTGGTAAGTATTTATTCGAAATAACTTTCAAGAATATTTGGATTTTTTTTTTGATAGCTTGTTGTTTGAATGCAAAATCTCATTCATTTGAGTATAAAATATCATTCATTGATATCAAATGTATAGAATGTGCAAACATAATATATAAAGATATAATAAAACGCGCAAATATAATAATTAAGCATTCAGATATAAAAATGCATTAAAGAACTGAAATTAATTTTTTTGAATTATTAATTGAAAAACTTCAGTAATTTGCGAATTTATTATAGAACTTTAATGTCAACATATATAACAATTTATAGCAGGATTTGGTAAGTTAAAAAAGTTTATTGTAACAATGCATACGTGAAGTTAGTATATGCGGTCCAAAGAACAAATGTGATTGGAGATGCATTCTTTGAATGTTTTCATATGTTTGAAAAGAATCCCAGGATTTTCTCAATTAATCCAAGAAAGGGATATTAGACATTGAATTACTCAGTCAATTCTAGACACAGATCCACTGTAGGTTACATTGGATATAGAGATGAGAAATCGCCATACATGTAAGCTGGTTCTCACTTCATGAAGTATTCTCCATTCTCATTTCTTGACATACCTCTTGAGATGTAAAGTGAGGAGGCCTGAGCCAAGTCGTATTGGAGGCAATTTTATATTTACTTCATTTTTCAAGAATACAGCTTATGAAATATCCAGTCATTCAGATTATCAGCACCTAATAATCGGTCACCTAAACTTGGTCACGGATAACTTTCTAGTGATCCATCCCTAAATATATAAAGGGTCATTCTTGAAATATGGAATTAATAATCCTTTAGATAAGTACTAGTAAAAACATGTAAAAACATTTGAAATTTATTACAATATTGAAAAATATTACAAATATATTTAAAAAATATTACAGATTGATTAGTAAATTAAAAACAATATTTAAAAATAAGAAAAATTTGTTCAGTAAAGAAACAGATATCGTTAAAAAGGAATTTTCTTTTAAATATGAAAATACAAAACTGATTTTGTCGAGAAAATTGAATAGAAATATGAATATCAATTTTCATATACAAGTCATAGCAATGATCTTGTCGATGATTAAGCATATTTTCATGTTCGATTGAATTTTCGGTTTGACGCCTATTTCCATCACCTAGATTCAATTTATATCTTAGCTCCTATGGATGAAGTAGCTCCCATCTCAGCATTTCTAACAATAGTTTGAGTTTCCTTCATTAATTAATAAAACGCTGAATTAAGTGCATCGATAAAAACTTTAAATGAAGCAGTCGAATTTTTTTTCTAATCTAGAAGATATCGCATTTAATATAAAACAAATTTTGTCAGTTTCATTCCTGCAAAATAATGGGTAAAGTTTTCTTCTGTTTTTTTTTTTTACCTTCCTACTAAAAAATTTTTAGGACTTATTAATAAATATGGAAATTGCATACCTTCTGAAGTTTAGTAATAAATATTTCCTTAAAATACTTTCCTTATTTGCAGCTTTATTAATAGAAAAGGAATTTATGAAGTATAGCCCTTTCAACATGGAATGTCAAGATATCATCTTTTAAATAAATACTCAATTGTTTCTTCACTAGACAACCAGAAGGCTAAAAGCGACGTCGACGATTGCTCTTTTCCAAACAGAAAATCGCGCATGAGAAATGCACCTCATCAAACTCAAGCAGAGCTGTTAAATGATACTTGACGTTGCTCCGGAACAAGGCCTCTTCATATTAGTTTGAAAGCACTTGGCTGGCGAATGACAATAGGATGGACAGGAGATAAAATTTATAATTAGAAACACGAATATTCGGCGGAAAAGCAGAAACCACTTTTCAGGAAAACGGATTTTGATGTTAATTAAAACTTGTTTCAGTATATAAAAAAAGAAATGTCTATGTAAAATTTAGTAGTAGGAAGATTGGGGGATTTACAAACTAAGTACGCTTTGAATTTTGTGTTTTAGTGGAATAATATTCTACAAAAAACTTAATTAACACTGTTATGAATAATTTGATAATTGATTGGTTATATGCAAAGAAAAATCTATTCATTTTATTTATGATAGAGCAAAATTGCAAATAGTTTTGGTGATTCGAAGTGAGCAGTAGACTGTACTTTTGCTTAACATCTTTATTTACAACCATATGCATTCCTTTTGCGGTGAGTAGTTCATATAAAACATGGCTGATTGCGGTTGGTTTTGTTAAGACTTACAAGCTGAAGCTGTTAGCAACTTCTGCTGGGTGGCTGTTTGACCAATGCGGGTCAATGTTCTAATGAACCCTGAAAGACTCGATCGGAACCGCAGGTAAATTTCAAGATTGCCAAATTTGGCATTAAGCTTCATTTGTGTAAACAAATTTGAATGAATTTATATTCATTTCATGTCCGTCGTGCATGTGGGCATGGTGCACATAAAGTTATACTTCATAGACCAAACGTCTTCCCTTAGTACAAGATGGAAATCTGGAGAAGGAATACTAAAGTATCGTCTTTTTCATCTGATCAGGATTCGAAATTCTTCTCAAAGTAGTCTTAGTGTTGTTTTTAAATATAAAATAAATATAATTAAACTGAGCTGAATTTCAATTGATTATATTGATTCGGAAATATTATGTGATGATGAAAACAAGCGATACAGCTCTTGCAAGAATTGTTGGAATATTTTGCAAAGCTTGTTAGCTTGTTACTTGATTGCCTGTTTATGAATTTACAGACAATTTTCACTTTCTTGTTTTAAAATTAGAATAAAATGCCCAATATTTCCTTTACTTTTAACTGTTTAATTTTCTATACAGTACACTTGTTAGAAATTAATCAAATTAGAATGGTAAGGTAAACTATGTATCTCAGAAAGCATTCACTTAAAAGTAGACTAACAATCTTAATGCTGCTTATAATTAAACTCAAATTTAAGAATTTCTGGCAAACGATTTGCATGATCGAAAGTTGTTACAAGTTATCCAATTAGACTAGAAAAATGCCTCTAAGTGAAAAGTACAATTATATTTTATGATCTGAAAGTCATAACTCATTTTTGAAATCACACAATACTTTTTAATCTCTGCAAGGTAGAAATAATCTATTGGGTTGTTCGGAAAGTCATTTCGTTTTTTTAGTGAAAATGAAAGACGATTTTCGTATAATGAATAAGCATTTTATTAAATTATGTATTGGCCATTCTGATCCAACACCCTTTGCCATCTTTCTGGTAGTAGCATGATTCCACGCTCATAAAATTTTTGGTCTTTGCTGGCAAAAAACTGATCCAGGTGATTTTTGGCATCTTCATTTGAGGTAAAGGTTTTACCGTCCCAAAAATTTTGCAGGGACCGGAACAAATAATAATCCGAAGCCGCCAGATCTGGAGAATATGGTGGATGTGGCAGTGTATCCCATTCAAGCAGTAAAAGCGTTTGGCGAGTGACCAAACTTTAAGAGGTCTCGCATACTACACCTTTTCTGTTGATTTACTCTGGCCTTTTCTGTTGAAGTGCATCGTTCAGTTTGTCCAGCTGATGACAGTAGACTTCGAATTAATTGTTGTGTTATTATTTGTAAAAGCTGTAAAAAAACCGATTCCTTTAAAATCCCACCAAACAGACAGCATCACTTTTTTTTGATGATATTGGCTTTCGATTGCTTTGAGCCGGTTCATCTTTTCAGCTCCATGATCATTTGCGTTTGACATTGCTATATACAACACATTTTTCGTCCCCAGTAATGATGCGCTTTGAAAATGAATCATTTTTGTGACGTTTGAGGAGCGAATCACAGACATCAACGCGACGACACAAATTTCTCTCCGTGAGAACATGGGAAACCCATATATCGAGCTTCGAGGTTAATCCCAGGCCTTTCAGGTGGTCATAAACAGTTGAATTCGATAACTTTAAGATCTCACCGATCTCACATGTTGTTATTCGCCGGTTTGCATCAACTAATGCCTTTATCTTGTCTTTATCAGCTTCAACCGACCTTCCAGAACGTGGTGCATCTTCGACATCAAAATTGCCGGATCAAAATTTTGCAAACCAGTTCTGACACTGGTGTATTGTCAACACATCTTCTCTATACACTTCGGTTAATTTCTTTCTGGCTTGAACTGCATTTTTACCTTTTCTGAAGTAAAAAAGTAAAATATGACGAAAATGCTGCTTATTGCTCTCCATATTTAAAAGGGCACCAACCAAAAACTACTGCGTAGAATTAATAGAACTTTTTCACACACAAGCCTTGCAATATCAGCTCTCAAGACATATAATGGTTATGCGGCTTAAGTGTGAATTTGGTTTCGAAAAAACGTAATTAAGTCCTCTGACGGGAAAAAACGAAATTACTTTCCGAACAACCCAATATATTAATTTTGAGAACACTAAAAGGTAAAAAAAAAAAAAAAAAAAACGGAACTAATGATATTTTAAACCCTAAATAAATGAGGAGGTGAAACAAGTTTTCTGTAGAATAAATATTTTACCATGATTGGATCGAGTAAGATGTGGTTTCTCAAAACAATGAAATGAAATTCACCAAAATTTGGCATGCAAGTATCATTTATGTATATGATAGACCACAGAAGTTTTAGGATAATTTCATTTAGTTACATTTTACAGTCACATTAATTTCAAGATTTGGAGTAATTTTGACAAAAAAAACCCCACCAATTTATAAAATATTTATTAAAAAAATATTTTTATCTTATAAACATATAAACATTTCAGCTCTAAACAGTTTGAGAAGAATATACAAAAATGGAAATTAAAAATACCTATTAATTTTTAAATTGCTCTTTTTTAACTTTGTAAATTTTACTAAAAATTCATAATTTCTGTTCATTTTAATATACTGAGATAATTGTTTTGCAACGATTCTATATCAATGAGGGATAAGACGCGAAAAGATGTACGTATTTCAGAAATTTATTTGATTGGTAAATGTAAATCTCCTCCTTTTTTGTGTTTCCTTTCATCCCTATTTTGTTTAATTTTAACGCATGCCTAAAAGTGTGGAATATTTTAGAATCCGTTGGCATTCAATAAGCAAATACATTTCAAAAGCAGTAGGTAACATATGAATTTTGTAGGTAACTGCGATTTCATAAGGATATTTGATTTATTTGACGATATAAAATTTTTTATTCATCAATTGCTTTATAAATTAGTCTCGAAACTTATTAAAAAAGTAATAATTTCCAATTCGTTTAATTTTAGTATAACAAGGTATTTTATTTGAAGACGTTCTCATACGTATCACAAGAAATCAGAAGCAGACGGAATTTTATGATTTTTTTTATAAAATTAAAAACGATAGAAAGATTAAATTTTTTTTCGTAATCAAATATTTGTATTCATATAGACAATTAAAGGGAAAAGAAACATTGTTTTAGGATCGAGAGTAACATACAATAAACCAAGAAACTTTACTTTTTGACACACATTACTTGCTGAAAATATTTTTAGCATCAATTTTTGCTTCTTCTATTACATCAGTATTATGGATAATAATTAACTAGAGAGTAAATCCAGTTGCAATAATTGTTTCTTTTAACAGCAAAATTTACTATTGAGAGTCATAATGTTTTCAAGATATTTAATTTAATATTCCAGTCGCATGCCATTATTTTGTTTAACAGTTTTACGTGCAATAAATCACGCTGTATTCTTGCGTGCTAAATATAAAATGTGTGCGATTACACTTCATTAGCACTTAGCAGTTAATGGCGCAATTTCTAATTCGGCTCACAGAATGTCCGGCATTGGTAATTACGGCTTACGGCATCGCAGTCATCTGGCGTTGATGCGTTCCATGACGTCTGTTGAGCGGAATGTTCGAATAATTAAAATTCGTCGACTGAATACTGTTAGGTAACAATTTATATGAGTAGATAGAAGGTTCACAATGAATTAGTCCAACAAATGATAGTGAAACGTGAAGTAGTTATAAAGGGTAGGACATTAATAAAAGAAAATATTTTTATGTTTTTTGCCTGGACAATCAAACATTAGTCAAATTAAGTAAAATTTTTTATGTGAATAAATATAAAATAAATAGGGATCATCAAAAAATTGTTCAAAATTGTTGTATATTTTATAATTAAATAGAGTGATCAAAAGTAAGACAGACTTAATGATTTCAAGTATTTTATAACTTATTATTAATTATTTTAACAACTTATAATTAACTATATTTTATGTGTATCCATAGCATTTGGAACATTAAAGGATAAGGAAAATAATAATAAAATATTAAATTATTCTGATTAAAAATAAGAGAAAAATATTTTTTGTTTTATATAAGAAAATTTTAATAATCAAAAATCGTTGCTATTTATTCACAAAACAACATTAAAAACATGTCTGATGGAATATTTAATAAATCAAATCACATAAAAGCTTGAGCATCTTCATGGCATGTTTTTGTCATATTTTACTTCAAATGATTTATCCTACAAAATTTTCTTGATTTATCCTACAATTTATTCTTTCAATTCAATTCCACTCACCGCCGCCTTTGGCGGCCGATATTTCATAAAAATCTTGAATCTGCTGAATTTGTTTTAAATCTTTTATCCATGACTCAATATTCATGGTTGTCTCAACAAACAATTTTTAAGTCTCAAACAATATTAGATATTTCAGTCATATTATTTAATAACCTTATGTCTGTTCTTTTTAATATATATATCGCCGCCATTCAAGTAATAGATATTAAACCGTAGTTTTTAGAAATTACTAATTTAAATTTCTGAAATATTATGAAAAATACTAAAAATTATTTTATTGATTTTTGATTGTTGAGCGAAATTAAGCAATTATTAGATAGTTTATAACATAAGTAAGTAATTTGTAATTAGTAATAGTTTGCACAGCGATATATTTATGAGAGCAGTTTTTTACCTTCTAGAATCTAAACTATTTCTGTGATTTTTGTAAAAATTGGAATTAATATTTAATTAGAGTCATTAGTTTATGATTTAATTTTGATTTATTTTTGTATTAGTTAATAGTTTGAAAAATATCACTAATTCTAATTAATTTTCATAATGTTAATTATTCCCTTGTATTAGACTTTTAGTGTTGCCTTTGACATTTGCCGCATATAGTACTAATAAATTGATTGCAATGATCAAATATTGCAGAAAGATACATTTATTTTAATGATACCTTTATGATATTTTTTAAACGAAATGAGCTTAATTTTCAAGGCAATTTTCTTGGTTTTTCTCTAGATTCTTATTCATTTAACTTTAAAGCATTTTTACCAAGAATGAGACCCTTACAATATCTAATAAGTAAATGCATGAACATGTCCAAGAAATATTAATTATGGATGTTTATTCTGGAAACAGAAACATTTTACAAAAGTCAGTGGATTTTAATATAATCATATCCCTTGTTTTATTATGTTTAAATGTGCAAGAAAAATTCTGTAGATTGATGAAACGACCCAAAATTCCTGCATAGAATGGAGTGGATACTGTTATATTCCGCTTTCTAACTGAGTAAGATATCTTGAAAATGTTTGTATATTTGTGTATAATATAAGTTGATATATGTTGAGTCTCCTAATTATTATTATCACTTGATAGTTTTATGCATAATGAGCTACAGCGCCACAATATTGTAGCCGAAGAGCAAGATAGCTATAAAGAGATGAAGCAAAGCAGTCAAACCAACATAGTACGTGCTGAGATATTTGCAAAAAACGTTTTTTAACTGAATTCCAATGGAGGATGATTCTGTGTTTTCGAAACAGTGTCATCAAAACGACCTCTTTTGTGAAATGTTCCAGAACATCAGTTATTAATATGTAAAGACAGTGGTCTACCAAGCAGAAAACCAGGTCTCAACGTCAGGCTTGTGGCCGAAGCAGACTAATGAAAGCTTTTGTTGAAAGGAGACTTCCTAGAGTTGTCTACCCCAGCAGAAAAGCAACAGTACTCCAAGTTTCTGGGAATCTTAATGAAGGACCAACTTTGAACGTCTCTGAATGAACAGTGAGGCTCACATTACATTGTATATTCTATGGAAACCGATGACTGTTCAAAAGCCTCTGCTGTCAGCCATAAACAAGAGCAGATGTCTCCAGTTTTCAAAGGCTCATAAGTATTGGACAGTAGATGATTGGAAAAGGGTCATGTGATCTGATGAATCGCGTTTTTAAGTACACATGCAGATGGATGACAGGATTCGGATATTGCGAAAACAACACAAAAGTATGAGTCCCCAATTACTTTTTCACAACACTTTAAGGTGGTTGAAGCAGTATTATGGTTTGGGGATGTTTTCTTGGCATTGCGTTGGTCCTTTGATTACTGTGATTTTCGCAGATCAAGTACAAATTATTACGTTAATAATGTTCCTTGCCGGCAATGGGTACTTTCAGCGAGACAATGCTCTTTTTCATGCAACTGATATTGTCGTAAGATGGTTCGAAGAACATAACGCTGACTTTATCTGCCTTTGTTTTCCCACACAGTCACCAGATCTCAATCAAACTGAAAATTTTGGGAATAAAATCGAAAGGGTCATCAGGCAGCTGATTCCAATGCCATCCAATCTGAAGGAACTAGAAAGGGCACTTCATCTTATATGGAGTCAAATTACTCCTACTACCAACCATTATCTCACAGAATCTATGCCAAGAAATACTAATGGCTAAAGGTGGTTCAACACTGTATTAAGGGTGTGGTCATAATAACTTGGCCACTCAGAGTACATTTCTACTATGATTCAATAGCGTTAAGCATGCAATCAGATTACATTATTGAATAGAATGATCACTGAAATTTTATGCTGAATAAATTCAGAGTGAGAAAAATGATTCAATGTTTAAATCGAATATATTAATAAAACTGCTGTATTTTTGTTTTGACTCTGATCACTGCCACCTTAGTTATTTGGTGTATCATTCGTATCATTAGAATCCTTGAACCAGTATGAATTTCGGGAATTATCACTGAATATATTCATTAAAAATAAAAATTAAAACAATCCCAAATGATATTCGCAGCCATTCCCGCTACTTTTTTCTCATTTAGCCACTCGTGCTTATCTTCAAGAGTTGTTGAGCGTATTCATCATAATATACCAGCAATATTAGGTAACCACTAAATGACTTTAAAAATTGTCGACCACTTAGTAAATAACAGTCACTAGGCAGTTTTTATCTGATGATACAAGTTCTTATATATTTCGTTGTGGACATTTTTATTTCCTAGCCTTAGAAATTCAAAGAAGTTACAGCTTTTGCAAGAATTTACAGTAAGGCGATGAGGTGCATATTTCAAAACTGCATTTTGTATTGCATTTTGGGGTTTATTTGTACAAGAGTCATATCTCACTGTACTGGGCCAGGTATATGGTTAAATTTTGGATTTGATGATTTTTCCATGTAAGGTGAGGGTGCTAATGGAGCCAAATCTTATGGCAGAGTAGTGTTATTTAAAACGTAATAACCTGAAAAATTCGTCTTCTTTTTGCTTATTTTCTTCTATAGAACTGGGATCGTCCATTTTCATATCTGATGTGAACTATATTGATAACAAACAGGATCATTCTTTAATAGTTTCCAATAATGAAAAAAAAAGTCATTTGATTAGATATTTGATGCAGAACGGGAAGAATTATATGAATTTTATTGCAAAAAATAAAGATTCTGTTGAAAACTATAGACATTTTTTTTAAATGCCAATATTTTTAGAACAATTGTATAGGAACGAAATTGGAGCATGTGTTTTTGTATAAGCGAATAATAACTTAAGATATTAAAAAAATCACTTTCGCACAATAATAATTAAAAAAGGTTTTGACATTAAAATCTCGCTTAAATCTTCACTAAATAAAATTCTATTTAAAGTTTAAAATTCACTCTTAGGTATATTCATTTCTTTATAAATTATGCTTGTGTACATTTATTATATTCTGCAATTGTTCTCAGTCCTTTTTTTCATCAAAAAATCAGAAAGTTAGAATTATCTCTACCGAGGATAGAAATTGTTCTAAATCTTTGTCGTTTCTTCCTTTCTTCTTGTGTTTTGTTTTTCTATTATTGAAACACTTTAGATACAAATCAGCTTTAACCGACACAAATTCTAGAGAAATCTGAGGAAATATGCTATAAATTTAAAGCTTATTTTGATGACTAAAAATAACATAAAAATTATTTTCTTAAATGAATTCATCATAGAATATTTCTCAAGATTTTAATTAATTGGGAAAGTTAGATAAGAAATGAAATGTGTTTATCATTAAGGATTTAATTTCAATATAACTTAAATTGCAGTTTCAGTGCCATTTCTCAAACTTTTTCTTGAATGGCAGTTTAGTACTAGATTTGTAGAAGCAAGTTTAAAAAATATAAAAAGTATTTAATGAATATACTATGAAGGATTTTATTCTCGAATAGAAAGTTATTCCACGACTTGTTTTCATATTGCTTTGAAGTATTTTGCCTTTTTTATGAAATAATACCATTTTACTAAAAAATATGAAAATTTCATTTATATGGCTATTACTTTTTATATAAATAAGTCATTTTCTTATAAAAATGTGGCAACTTAAATGGATTATTAAGAAACTACTTGTATATTATCTACTATAATGAAATATGAAGTTTCTGAGTCTTTATTATTATCTTTAGAGATTTGCAACAATTAAAAAACACAGTGAGTTCTTCTAAATCTAATGAATAAATCATTTAATCAATTATTATCAAATAGAAATTATTTAGATTAATTCAAAGCTGAGCTTTATTTATTGGTTTGATATTATTATTTTTTGATCGAATTCATCTTACTAAGGCGTATTTTATTAAATACGGTCCAATTATTATCATTTAGGTAATTAAGTTTTTACTAGAATGAAAACTGATCAATATTTTCTTTGAGTTTAATAAATCAGATATGAAGTGGAATAGTAATTTTGCAACTAAAAATCGGACGAATCTCGTGCTGTGATATGGTGAGGTAAAACGAATCTCATCATCTAAAAATCCTCCCTCTCAGCTTGAATCTTCTTGACCCATACCATGGTATTACATGACGTAATAAAATAAATGACCAATTTTTCCTCGGGCAGTTGATCCTACTTATAAATCACGCCTCCCTCAAGGTATAGATGATGAAAATGACGAATCGAATCGATTTCGTTTTGCCTCTCCTAGCTAAAAACCCACCTTCACAGATTTTTTTAAGCTCATATTTCTTAAAAGCATTTAATGGCATATTAATTTCTGCTGTCTTATTTTAAGTCAAATGATGAAACAAGAATGATGGTCCATTTTGAGGAAACTTTCTTTTATAAGATAAGAATGTTGAGTTGCTAAGAGGTCGTGTGAAAATTAAATTCTTTTTTTCAATGAGTTCCTAAAATTCTTGTTATCATTTGCAATGACTTTAAATTTTCTTGAGAGTGCTGTTTCTGAAAGAGGTTTGAAAACATTTACATTAAAAGCTATTAAATATCTTTACAAGGTGATTTGTCTGAGATATGCTTACTGAATGTTAAATTAAAGATACTGATTCTCAGTTTAATGACTATCTTAAATTCAGGTTCAGCTTTATCAAAATAAATCAACCTGTTTGGAAGCAGTTAATTTTAGAAATACTGAGAAATTCGGTAACTTAAGAATCCAAAGGGAAATAAAAAAACGCTATTTTTTATATTTATATGTAAAAAATGGATTCTGGCCTTTGTCTGCATTGTTGGCTTTTAAACAATCATGTTTTTGAACTCAACGCATAAAATTTTTAAAATTTATTAAGATATTATTAAAAGTAATACAAAAACACTGTATGAAGTGGGATTGGGCTTTTCATCTTAGATTATGCTGCTTACAAATTTTTCCAAATTTGAAATTTTTCTAATCTGTATTTATTTGTAATTTCTAATTGATAAAAATGTTTTAGATGTTGAAGTTAAAAACCTTTTTCAATGTTAAATAGTCAATACTTCTTTCATGTTTCTGAGTTTTTCAGGGTAATTTGAGAAATGTGAAAGCAACTGATTTTTTCTTACAGCCTTTAAATACACAGTAAAAATATTTCGAAAGAATATTTCTTTTAAAATAGTGTTTTAATACATAAAGTGTATTCTTTTTCAGCTCGAACATTTGAATTAAAAAATCCTATTAAAATTAAAGTGATTAATTGGACCAATTTGAAAAGATGCAAATTCTTAACGGCACTCATAAATTCATGTTCACTAGGCGTATGTAAATTGACAATAAAAATTTCATTTTGAAATCTACTACGCATATTACAAAAAAAGGCATAAGACAACATATAATTCTATGTTTTATGACATGCCTCTGATTATCACTGATGAATTTACTGCTGTAAATATTTCTTTCAGAAACAAGGAAATTAAAAACGAACATAAAACTATTTTAGTAAACTTGCGCATTTTTGTGTCAAGTTAAAAAGTACATATACCTTACAAATGTTGATTTTTTTATGCTGTTGCTGAATACATATCAAATTGTGTGATGATTTGAAAAAAATGCTGAATATGCTTTTGTTATGCAGCTTGTAGAATGCAGTCTCAGAATTCCTTTTGGAAGATATATGGATTTTATATAAATGATAAAATTCATTTTTTTAAATTTTAATACTAAATCATTTAGTTTAGTATTAAACCAATTTTCTGCTAAGAATTTTCACAGAAGGACAATTTAAAGAAGAATTGAATAGTTCTTACTCAGTATAACGTTTTGGTATGTCTAGCTTTGTCCATTTACATTGTTCTTCTATAATTCTGAAAGTGATTATTTTTCTATAAAGACTGATCTCTGCACATGGCATTCCTTTCAGTTTAAAAGAGCAAAAAAAATAACTAAAAATAGTTCTCCTGCATGAAGCGACCCTTTTTGCCGGGACTTTTTACATTTATTATATTCCAGTTAGTTAAGATTCAATCGTATGTAACAATTTACGAATTTGCATAATAACTACTACTTTACCAGTAATTATTTGAACTTTAAACATTCAATATTGTATTAATATTCTTTTTTTAATCAAATAAACATTTTAAATAAGATTTAAAAACTTAGTCTGATTTTTAAAATTAAAATTTCCGCGATTCATGTAAACAAAATTACAAAGAAAATTTATGGAAGTGAACATTTTACCATTTTATGTGATTTCGTTTTATAATATATTGGGCATTAAAATACCAAAGTCATCAGTTTTTTTGCCAATATTTGATAATTCATTCGAAACTATTATTAAGCTTGAACCTTATTAAAAATGCTGAAATGAGTTATTCAAGTAAAAAGCAAGTGGTAAGCGTAATCCAATCTTTTTTATGTTTTCTTAGATATTTTTCCCCCTTTTCTTCTGTAATTGAATATCTGGAGCATGCACCACAATTTAATGCTTGACAAATTCTGCATTGTGAAGCTTTGGGGAAAGTACATAAAGAGTGTAAGGCCTCATAAACAGTGTAGTATGCATGAAAAGTATAATGCAACACAAATAACATTATTTCTAAGCCGAGGGCTGAAATTACAGCATTCTAAGTTAAGACGTTTCTTTAGACGTCTTTTAGAATCTATAAAAAATACATTAGAGGAACATGTACTACGATTTTTATTGCCTGCAAATCGATTGCAATGCATTTAATTATGAATTAGAAAAACAAATGATGCAATATATACATCCTACAACATGATTTATTTAAACTGGTAATTCCATTTACTTGAAGATCATCTCAAAATGATATCTCAAACAATATTAAAAAGGCAAAATAATGTCTAAATAATTTTGGCTGAATTTTCATTATTATCAATCAAAACTTTAAGCTCATATATCAAATTTTGGCAAATTGATCTTAATCTGATTTGCATCAGTGATCCCATCTCGACCTTTAAGAAAAGAATTGTATATCAAAATATTCTCAAATTTTGGAAATGAAACCGAGTAGTTTCCACGATGCAATACTTTTACAAAACGACGACCACTCATAAAATTTTTCATACTCTCTAATAAACTTTATCTGCCAGGGATCGCCTTTCATTTACAGTGGCGTACAATAATTACGAAAACTTCATGGTTTAAATTTAGCATTTTTACCATAATCTATTGCATTAGTCCTGGCTATTAATCCCAGATATGTGCTGCAAATATCCCAAAACCGAATTTGTGTGCCAAAAATTGATTTTTTTCTAAGCCGACTGAACAAAATTTGACCAAAAATTGCACTTATGGGCAAAAATCTAGTACCGCATTTTATACATTTCATTTCTTGCGTTTTTAAATTATAAGTTTTTGAAAATACAGACACACAGCTGGTCATCATGTAGTTTGATTTGACTCAAAATTTTACTGGTTTTTACAGGACCGATTTTAAATCTATGTATCGAATTTTGCCCTCCTAAATCTCTTCGGTTTGTAATTATCGTACTAATTTCAATACGAACAGAAATGCGGACGAATATATTTCATTCAAAATTTAGTAGAAATCTTATGCAAAGGGCATTTACCAAATTTCAATCACCTAACTCAAACGGTTATATAGCTATTTTTTTTCACAGCCAGATAGACGAGCGGATACTTTCCAAAAAGGAGTTTTTCAAACTGAATCATGTATAAAACATGGAGATTCGTCAAAATCTCGAGTTCGAATTTTTTTTTGTCTATAACTATACTTTCTCTACACTATTTATAGGCTAAAAGTAAAAAAAAAAACCTTAATAAAACAAAAAAGGAATTGGTAACTTATCTTTAACTCTTTTTTTTTTTTCAATTTCAATTTTTACACTTGTGAGGATGTGCTTATTGCTGTGTTTTATGCTGTCGTTTAATTCAGTGGTTATTATTTGTAGCTTGATTATAATTTGTGAACTAGTTTGATTTTTTGGGGATGGAATGCTCTTTGAATTTCTCAAGCAAGCTTCGGTAAACTCTTCTCTGATTTCAAGCCAAAGCAATTGTTGGTTTGTAATTTCAAAACCCTAGTTTACCATCAGACTTTCAAAGCGAAATCCTAAATATTTTTTCATTGGTATTCTTTTTTATTCGACATGAAAATATATACTAAATAACAGAATCAATATAACAAGGACATAAAATAAATTAAACAGTATGGATACATCTGCATTTTAAATTATAGAATGAATCAAATTTGAGCCACAAATTATCCCCCCTTTAACATTAGATGATTAAAAAGGGATACTATTTATTCCTGTTTTTCGATGTTTCCATGAAAAACGTTATTTTATCCTTTTTATATTGCATTATCATTTTATAAAAATATGCTTAAATTTGAAATTGTTTTAAAGAAAAATTTAGCAATGGCTGTCTTAAAAAATTGATATGATGGTAGTTTGAGTTAAATATTTTTGAAACAGAGTATTTGTTTAAGTATCAATGTTTATGTTATGAATAATGTATGTGCAAACATTCTAAAAGACTCGATCCGGGAGATAGTGAACACGACAGACTATACAGAAAACCTGCCACACTACCAACTTGCTTAGTAAACATCCAAAATAAAAAAAAGTTCCAAGAAAATCTATTAATTCTAAACAACTTAAGAATATTATTGTAAACTAAGGATTAATTTCATTTTTATAAGGAAGTGAATTTCTATTATATTATAGATTAAATTTGAAATCAAGGTTTTTTCAAATGATTTTCGCACAATTTTTTAAAAATTTAATTTTTCCCATACTGATATTAATTTAAGGTAGAAAAAGAACAAATTACCCAAATGTGAGGGGTATGATTTAGTTTTCAAGAGCAGTTAGTGATTATCAACATTTTCTTGAGAGAAAAAAATTAAATAATTCATGTGAAAGATTCTGAGAAAAAATCATACAACCGAGGGTATCTGAAATCTTCTTATAATGAAAATGGATAAATTTTCTCGTATTTGGAATTGTATAAAGAATAGCTTGTACCTGGCATGTTGCTGCCACCGAAAAAAGTAATATTAATTGTAATCAATCAATAATTTGACAGTGTTTTATCGAAATAGGATGAACGGTACGAAAGATAAAACACGAACAACCAAATATTCATTATTTATTAGATTCGTGCATTCTTTTAGAATTGTAAAATTCGAAGTCTTTCAGAATGGTAATAAAAGAAACTATTTATTGTATCTCGTGATTCGTTTAATATTCTTTAAGAACTCTCAAATTTAATTTTGGAAATTGGTATTAAAATATTTTCTTTTAAAATTGATTAAACATAGAAAGTATTTTTATATTAAAATATTATCTTTTAAAATTGATTAAATGTAGACAGTATACTTATACCATAAAATCGTTAATAAAGTTGAAAAGATAATTTTTGAAAATAAAGATGGTTTAAAATTATTTGTTCTACATTAATTTTGGAAGTTAGAATAAAAAGCTCTAAAATTAATGAAAATATAAAATACTAGGGTTGGTCTCCCCAACACTTTCTTGTATAATCTGTAATAAAATTATCACCTCTGAGAATGATTTGCATGACGTTTGCGTATTACAGCTACAAAATATTAACCTTTAACTTGGATTTAGCATTTCTAAATAATCTATTATCTTCTCGTAGAGCTATTTGGAGATTTATCTGTGGTAAATTGATGGGGTTGAAATTCGAATTTTTTTAAATTTTAGAAAATTGTACTATGCCTATAACCATTCCATAGGTGTAAACAATACGCTGATCAAGTTTCATTGCAATCGGATGGACGGTTTAGGAAGGCATAAGTGACATACAGACAAACATTCATTTTTATTTATATAGATAAGGATACCAATAAGGTGGTGCTTGCCATATTGTATAAATAGATATTTTTACTTGTATTATTTTTTAAACCAATTTAACTTTATTTTTATGCATCATTAATGCTGCCACTAAGGTTTTCTTTATGCTTACTTTAGATATACTCAGAACTTGCTGTTGCTTTAACACGCTCTTAGATACATTCATATAATTCAAACAAAATGCCCTGTATCAATCAATTCCTCATTCTGTGTGAGAAATAAGAACGTGCGAGTATGTTTTTGATTAGATGGTAGTTACGACAAGCTGTTACACACATATACTATGAGACATTCTTTTATTGTGATGTTAGAGAATTCAATGTTTTCAATATACAGAAAAGATGTAAGGTAACTAAAATGTGATGATATAATGTCTATTAAAACTGAGTGTTTATTAATATCAAGTTAAGTATAAAATAATTAATTGATATAAATTAGCGACCAGCATTCCCAGCAAATAAACTAGTCGCTGTTAATGCAAAATAAAAATCTTTCTTTTGAAAACTATCCTTTATTTTATATCCTTTCTCCTTTATAAGGATATCTGTGTTATATAAGTCACAAACATGTTATAGTTTAGATTGTTGTTCATAATGTGCACCGAGTCACTTAAATTTCTTTTTATAATTTTTGACTTCGATCAATAGGTATAAGACAACTGTTAATTTAAAACTTTAAAAACAAAAGAAATAGGAACAAAGTTCCATAGGAATTTATTTCCCTAAATATTTAGCAATTTTTTTAAATGTTATAAAAAAATTTAAATTTATTCAGGAATTATTTTTGAATTGCTGAGTATCGAGCATATAGTTACTGAGTGGGGCAATTTTCTAGTTTAAATAAACAAAAAAATACGTTTGGTTAGTAGCTCATTTAATATATATTCAAAATTAAAAGTGTTAATATAAATGAAATCTCATTAATTAACAATAATTTGTAACTGTCTGTAAATGCACCAAAGTTTTAATTGCAATAAGCTGTATTTAAGTAAATTTACTACTTAAAATATTAATTCCCCATATTTTATTTTAAGTGAAAACACATTTTAAGGTAGATGCTTCAGATAAAATTTCTCTTCGGTTTTCTTTGCTTGTTAGGAACTTGTTAACGAACAAAATCTCCATTTTACAAAGCTAGCTAATTTAACGAGAAAAGCTCATTTATTTTTTTATTGGTCTGACCAGAATGCAAAGAGTGACATCGGCAACTTTTGTAAATATCTGTCGATTGCTCTTCTCAAAAGAGAAACTCCCAGCATGATAAATACTCTACATCCTAAGTCGAGCAGTGATGTGAAATAATGCTTGACGTCACTCGGGAACCGAGGCTCTTCATATTAGTTGGAAAACACTCGAGTTAGAGGATGACAGTGGCCGAACGGAGATAAAATTTATGTTTAGCGCCGGGACTGTCTTTCTAAAAAGCAGAGGTCATGACTCTTTTCTGGAAAATTTACTTTAAGACTCATAAAAAATATTCTCCTGCAATCAAGAACCGGCTATTACTTAAAATTACTAAAAATATCTTTTCTTCAAAAGTATCTAGAATATATTTTTTATAGGGATAGTATAACTTTTCTTCAAATGGTAATTTGTTATAATTTATAAACATATAAACAATTGATTAGATAGAGTTATAAAAATGTAATAGATTCTTTTATTTAATATATAACATTATCCCATTTTTATGTTTACATAAATAAAGTATAAAAATTTATATTCTTAGAAATTATATTTTTTATTTGTCTAATTTTGAGGAAATTTACCATACTTATTATCATTTAACTGTATTATATTGAATTGTGGGTTAGTATTGACGCCATAGAGGGTTGTGAAATGATTTTGCGTATTTTTGATTATTATTGTTCTGATTTCTGAGTTTGTTACTAGTCAATTTTTTTTCCAAGAAGAATGAATCTTCATTTAACTCTCCTGTGTTTTTAAAATCATTTTTAAGTGTTGACGGATTTTAGGGTTTTATATTTGGTGTCATACTTGTTTACCTGATCAAACTTTTTTCAAACTTATGAGCTTTAGGTGCATAATTTGAAGTCTTATTTTTGTGGAGAAATGATACCTAATTGCTAAAATATTAAATCTGTTACTGATTGAAAGTTAATCTATTTTTATGAGCTCTGGCTACTAAGCATGGTTTTCAATTAAAACTGCCAAATATGTTTGTTTATAGAATTGGTGTAAGAAATTGGGAGCCTCTTCATCTGGAGTATCTAAAATTGTCACTTATTTTGTTAGCAGTAGTCTTGAAGGATGGAGATAAAATTATGAACTGATCTCAGGTAACAAAGCTTGTAGCCTAATATGGTAGTACAATATGGCAGGATATTATATAATATTATTCAATGTTAAACAATATTATACAGTATTTCCAATATTGTTTACATAAAATATTGCACAATATCTGTGTGCCACTAGAGATGAGTAGCTCGAAGCAGCATTGAAGGTTTAAAAAATTATTAATTACTCAACTTTGATCCATGTCTTTCAACAGCATTTTTATTTGTAACTTAAGAAATTTATTTCCTCTTAATCATGTAGCCAAATCAATGACCAAACCATCTTGGTCATATCATTTACTAAACAGACTTCTTGTATGTAACCTATCACTCAGGATTGACAGGATTAGTTGTGATTGCTGTGATTAGAAGAACTCGTCCATAGTACAGACCAATTCACCAATTGATTTCTTAAAGGCAGCTGGCGCACCCAACCACAAAGTGGTCCAGCATTGACCTTCCACCTCATCCTTCCATACACCTATCGTTCTGTTAAACAATAAACAAATCATCACTGTAATTCCTCCAAATTCTTGTTCCACAACAATAGTAATCCAAATATTTAAAACATTCAAATAGTGGGTTAAAAAAATCTGTCAATTTTTTGGCAACATGTCTTTCAATGTTTTAAAATTATCTGGCAAATCGGAATTGTACTTAAGTCATAATTTCCATCTTTTATAGTCTTTATTAATTCTGGGATTTATATGTATTTAAATAATGGTAAACAGTTCCATTCCTTCACGGATGCATTTATTAGAAAACATATCCTGAAAGCAAACTATTCAGATAAGAGCTAAAGCTAAGGCAGGCTTTCCATCAATCTACTGTTAAGAATAATTAGTATAACCAAAATAATGTCAAGCTGATTACGATCGATATTGTTAATAGAATATTTTCAAGCATATTTCTTTCACTTTATTACTATAAATTAATTTGTATCTGCAGCATAGGCTTAAACTTGCCCATTTTTTACTGTAATTTCTTTTAGCATGAAACTAGAACTGTTAGAATACATAGCTTTAGCTATGAATAATTATTAATAATTAGGTAAAATATTCTTTCCTAATTAAACATGAAAAATAGCAAGATAGTAAAGTATTATTAATTGTGGCAATCAATAAAATAAAACAATGATTAATTTATTTTAAGCTACTTATTAAACTGAGCTGCTTTGACCTACTTATACGTTTTCTTAGACCATTGAAAATTAGTTCAAAGGAAACGTTGATTGTTCTTATCAACCTACAGCTTATTCATTACTTGAAGATAAACTGTCGGCTACCGTTGCCAACATTTTGTTTTCAGGAAACAAGTCACCTAAATTTCCCTTCATGGCCGTCAATGTGAAAAACTAGAAGCTTAATTTATTTTCAGGCAGCCAGATGATTGCAGTAATCGTTCAAACTTCACTTAAGAAGATAAAAAGAGAAGTGATCTGACAAAAATGTCACGTACATAATTGTATAAATATACTTCGATTTATTTTTAATGAAATCTGAACTTAGAATTAATGATTTAATGGAATTTCGTACTGAATTGGAATGTTATAACGTCACAAACTATATATTAAGAATAAAAATTAAATGTGAATTTAACGCCTTTGCATCAAAATATAGAAGCCTGCAATTTAATAAATTTCGCAGTCATATGACTTGGAGGGGCTCTAATGGCACGAGAATATCAAAAGATATACTCATTACTTTCACAGAGAGGAATCAATTGAAATGCCACAATTGATCTTCTAGCTGAATGCTTCATTTTACGAATATATTATTCTATCGGTGATAGAAATGGAGAAGTATAGGATTTCCAAACGTTCTGTGGCGCTCATCTTATTCCTAAAAAGATGTGAGAAAATAAGAATTAGAACAAGTCTAGAGTTTATTTAGTAAATTTCCACGTATTTGTTTGTCATGGAATTTCGGACAAATAAATAAGAAAATACAATGCTTGGTTTAAAAAGCTTAGGTTATAATTTATACGGATTTGTTTTGATTGTGAGATTGATCATCTATTATTAAATTTTTTTTAATACTTTGAATAATCCGTAAGAAATTTATCGAAAATTCCATCAGTAGTTTTGTTTAATAGATTTGGAACAAAGAAGTTAAAAATGGCTATTGTGCCTGATTATTAATCATAGTAATTGAAAGTTTATTACGTTTTAAACTAAAATTTAGAAGCAGATAAATATGCTTTCTAAAGATATATATTGGCTTTGATATCAGCCAGGTAAGTGCCATTCTTTTCTTCAGATTCTGTATTTTTATATTTTGATATTTATGCGATGGCTGAATCCGTTACAATAAATTCAAGGAAAAAACATGTTTAATACTGTTTATTACTGGGCCCTATACTGGCCTTTTTTCAAATATGTAAACAATTAAAAATACAAAATTCAATTGTTGGTATGGTTTAGAAAGAAATTCGAAAAATATATCGATGAACAATAACATCAATATTTAATGATATTTTTTTTCCGCTGTGATATATTCATTCTTTTACTCCTATAATACTGTCATGGCCATTTTTTAATAAGCTTTACTTGCCATTCAATTCATAAGCTTTACTTATTCAGAAATTGTATTATTAACGGCTTCTTTGTTAGCCATGTTTCCCATGTCTTTTGTCCTCTGTAAGTCAAGTATCATCTTCATCAGAAAGCCACAGCCGCAAACAAAAAGGAAAGACCTTGTAGGATACAAGGCTATGAAAACAAAAGAAATATCCTGCTAAAGAATACCACTGTGAGGTGCGCGAGTTGTCCGTACTTGTTGTTCATGTCATCCATCATTGAGGTTTAGCGGAAGTATCCCTAGTAGCACCATCGATCACGTGAATGCGCCCGCCCAATGTCATACACCGACGAAAAGGAGCTTCTCGCTTCATTCCACTCGAGATGTTGTTAGTGGCTAAAAATTGCCTTATTTTTATCAAATGCGCAAAGCACTTGTAGTCTCAGATCGAGTCATTGGATTTCTGTCTTCTACTAAAAATATAAATTTTCGAAACAATGCATTATCATTTTTGATTAAAATTGCCATTAATTATTTAAGATTAATATTATATTATGATATATTTTAATCTTCATACTAAGATAATTATTTTAAGGATGAACATTCATTCATGACCTCACATATGATTTTTTTTTCAATGTTACAACATATAATGAAGCAAACTAAATTAAAAGTAAACTAAATTGCAATTTCCTGAAAAGTTGAGAGAAAAAATAGTTAAAAGGTTACTTCATGAAATATCATGCTGTGGAACAGAATATAATTCAAAATATATTTGGAACATGTTACATAAATAATAGTAACGAGATATTTTGCACAGATTATCAAGGGTACTTTTAGAGCGTCGTTAATGATAATGCTATTTCTTATTAATTATTTAAACTTTTATTAAATGAAAGTAATTCTTATTTTAAAACAGCTGATGCTTTTATTTTAAATAACTAACGATTGTGATAAAAATATCTTTCAGGAATTATATTATTTATATTTTTTTATTACACAAAAATAATTTGTTTTTCATCTGTCTTACAATAAATATGCTTATCGACATAAATTATGAAAAAAATGATTGATTTGAATTTTTGGTCCAAAAAATTGATGCAATGTCTTAAATTTTTCCAACTGCTTGGGTTTTATTTTAAAAATTTAGTCTCAGTTATAAGCATGATAATGCATGCATATAAAAAATTTAAATGGTATACTCGTAATGAGCACAAATACAAATTCAATGACATAATAAAAAAGTATTGCTATAAATTATACTTAAAACATTACAAATTTATTAAAATGAAAGAATTAACAAAGGAGACAATGTTGGCATTTCTAAAAAAAGATCTGTTCAATAACATACTTTGAATTTTGAGAAATGTTCTGCTAAACAATTAATTACAATTTAAAAGACTTTACTTAAGGAGTCCTATTATTTTATTTTTATTCTGTATCATTTTATTCTGTTTACATAAATTTAAAATCACTTATTTGATTCTTGTTTATCTTTCAAACAGAGGAATTTGCTATGCGATTTCAAAGTAAAGTCTTTAGCCAAATTCAAATGTATTGCTTAGAATAAATATATCTCACTATGAATTAAAGCGATTGAATTCGAACTAATCTATTAATTGTTTTTGTAAATTTGATTTTTGAAAATTAATTGATTGCTTCTGCAATTTCAATATGTTGTAATTTTTTTTCTTCTTCAAAAGCAAAAAATACGTTTATTGATGTTTATAGCTAGAAGAGATTGTTTTTTTTAACCAGAAATTCGATTTATACTGGCGATATGCTGAGTGCAGGAGTTAAGTAGAGCCAGAACAACGCCCCTCTTTAATATTTTGTGAACTAATTGTATTGTATAGCATTAATGTATCAATATATTTTAAATCAGACATTTTTTAAAAATTTGCTCTAATAATATAGGGTTTTAAATACAATAATCAAAATATTTTAGATCGAGGATTTTTCAAAAATTTACTTTAATAATGTAGGGTTTTAAATAAAAAAACAATGTATTTTAAATTAGGCATTTTACAATAAATTACTTTAATATATTGTTACGAACCTGTGGTTTTGGTTTCCCGCGCTAATACTATCATCGTAATGAAGACAGATTGACAGTAATATATATTGAATAGTAAATACGTGTGACGTCAGAGGTCCCAAGGCTTGGCGATAAACTTTGCGACTTTTTTGCTGACTTTGGCGACAAAATGGAAAGTACCTGAAGCATCCAGAATTTTTCTGATCCGTCCACTAGGAGCCGAGATCCAGCAAGAATGCTCCTGATTGGTCCAGAAGAATGTTAGCCCCGCTTACCTCTGGTATATATAAGGTGACTGAGGGGAAAAGGGAGTAGGATAAAAGTCACCTAGCCAGCTAATCCCTCTTATACCCGTTGCTCCTCAAAATTTTCGCATTACTTCGAAGACGATCATAGCATAGATATGGACCGCCATGCAACTAACATCATAACAGGAACGAGGATAAGCCCCTTGCGGGGCTAGGTGCCTCGTTAACCCAACCACAATCCAAAAGGGAGTAGGATAAAAGTCGAAGCGGAGCTTCGGAGAAAAAGGAAGGAAAACCTGAAGAAGAATCAAGAGAGAAGCCGAAGCTGAACGGTCCGGTGTTCAACGAAGAAAACAAGTAGTGTGGCGGAATTTATCGAGAAGACCTAGATATAAAGATGTCTTGAACTGAGGAGTCCTGAACGGAGGACTGCTATGTGTCCTATTCTGACGAAGCCTGTGTCATAGTCCGTTGTGACGTCGTCGGGAACGGAGCTTTCCCGAACTAAGGAGTAGTCCCGTTGTGCGAAGTAGTGAGTCGACAGCAAAGGCAAGAAAAGATAGAGGAATAGTTTCAGCCTGTCCTGGAGAGACCCATGTGGTGTATAGTGAATCCCTTAAAGATTCCCTCACCGGCTGAATCCTGTCTGGCCGCTCTGTGAGCTGTGGACATTGTCACTACGGAATTTCTGCCTGTGGACTACTATTTGTAGTGTGCTGTCCTGTGTGTTCGTCTCGGCTGTATATAGTTGTTTCCTGCACATAGTTGTGTTGTGAATATTTGTCGTCTTTGTGCTGTCCTGTCCCCGTCGTGTAAATAAACATCTGTGTTGTATCTCCTACCAAAGGACTGATCATTCTGCGTGCATCATCATCATCTTCTTTAACACCATACACACCCACTATATACGAGGTAAAACGAACCCGACGGATTAAGAATAGGAAATACGTAACAATATAGTGTTTTAAATACAATAATGAGTATTTTAAATCAGGCATTTTTTTAAAAAAATTACTTTAATAATATAGGGTTTTAAATACAATAATCAAGTTATTTGAAAGAAGGCGTTGTTTAGTTGTTTATTATATCAAGGATAGAAAAGATATTTGCCTTATATCTTGGATGACTGTGACCGAATATAAAATCTCAATAACATTAATTAAAAGATAAGATCATATTTTTTGATAATTTATGGAATAGAATAGTATATATGAAATAGATATTTAAGCTATGTATTTGCCTTTCATAAAGTTCCATCGAGTTTTAAGTTAGAGCTAACAATTTAATAATAAGATTTTTTTTTTTTGCTAATAAATCTTAAAAAGATTTCAGTAGGCAGTGCCTGCTCCTAAATTGTGCCTCCGGGTACATACATTCGTTTGAACAATATATAAGTTTAGAAATTGACTTTTCATTTCAGATGCCGTTATTACCTTAGATCGAGTCTCAGAATTCTGAGATACATATTGAATATTTTCAAGCTGAATCTATACATGGCTCTAATCTTATAATCCAATAAATATTTTCATTCACCTTTTAAAAATTAGCATGTTAATCGTTCCCTAAAGGAAATAAAATCACATTTAATTACCTAGCGAAAAAAAAATCCCACCCTAACTGAAAATGCATTGTTAATGCTGAGAAATAAATTAATATTTCAAAGAAATCCATTTATTGCTTTACTTTTTCTGTTGTTTAATTAGATGACACCTACCATTTGGACAGTCTGATGTACTATGCTGTCCTACCGATTCAAAAAAACACCACAGATAATTGAGTTGTTTACAAGTTAAGTGCAAATTTTGTATCCTGAAAGTATCTTTGAATTATTTAATTTTAGTTTATAAGTTTGAAAAAAGATAATTCCTTACCGTATGGAGGTATTAATCTAATCCATTTGGAAGTATTAATATAAATAAAGATAAAAGCTTTTAAATTGTTTATAAAGATTATGAATCTTAGTAAAATAAAATTAATCTCGTGAATTTGCATTTTTCCCGAGACAATTAGAGTCGGCATTTATTAATGCTTGCTGAATTAATTAAAGGAGGAACGGAAATTCGAAATTCTTTATTAACGTGTCATCATTCTGCAGTTATCTTGTTAGAAAGGATCAACCTTTGACATAAGGATGTAATGCAAAAAGAGGGTCATGGAAGGTAAAGCGGGACATTTGGATTTATAAAGACAAATTGTCCACGTCACAGGTTTCCTTTGGAAAAAAAAACTTGTAATAAGTAGTGAAAATTATAAATGTGTTTCATAGGGTTTGAAATACTTTTTCATAACGCTTAAATTTTCACCGGCTATTATTTTTGATTCTTTTTTTTTGAAAGAGGTTTGCATAAAGATTTTATGCAGTTTTTATATGACGCTAAAAAGAATGAAATTAATTTTGTTTTTAATACTGCTATAATAAGGATCTAATCTAACAAATTTTTAAAAATAGTAAAAAATTTTTATTTTAGTTTTTAAAGTCATCAAGACTACTTCTAAAACCACACTTAAGAAGTGGGACGTATATAGATAAAGGTCAATTCATGTGACATAAAAGTTACATTCATGAACTTCTTCACATTGCATTTAAGTTTTACCTTTAAAGATTTCGTCGATTGGCCTGCTATTAGAGTTTTTCACCTAGTATGAAGCGTATTTTTTGTTTACGTTTGAACTTATAATTTTGAGCCATTTTCTTTTTTCTTGTTATGTGTTAACAGAGAAAATACTGGTGTACTGCTGGATGCTTAAATGTGAAACCCAAGAGTGATTGTCGTTATAAAATATTTTCTTATTTTCTTTTTAACAAAATTTGTGTTATTAGTTTTGATAAAGACAGTTTCATGTATTTTTTGAAGTCGGTGATATGCTGCAATAATTTTAATGATTTCATTCAGTATATGTCCATTTACTAAATATAGCTGTTAGAGTAAATTTTTGGAAAAACTGTTTGAAGAAAAAAAAATAGGTAAATGATATGCTTTCAAAACAACTAAACAAAATCGTGAATTTATTTCTAATTTATTTTATTCCTATTTGATGAAATTTCTGATCATTTTGAATATGTTTAGAAGGTTTTAAATGTTTACATGAATATTACATTACATTTTTCCTTCAAAATCTTATCTAATTTTAATTGGTGCAAGTAAATAAACTTCTGCTACAAAAAATAACACTACAAACTTAAAATTAACAATCGCTACAAAGCTAAACATAGGTGGGGATGAATAAATTTCTTAAATATTTATTTAGTAAGTAAATCTTTTACTGTTTCAACCTTTTTTTATTTCTTCAACATATCAATTTTGAATTATAAATTTCTGTAAAAATATAAAAGTATTTCTTTCAACTCCTTTTAAGTGTACTATACTGTATGTTTTTGTTTAGTTTTATGATATTAATTAAATGTCATTTTTATTAAGGTAGCGTAGTATTTAAAAATAAATTTCATATATGTTCTGATTTAAAAGAATATTGTTCAACATTATGTTTTTATTGTCGATAAAAATGCATCGTTTAGTAACTAGGATGTTTCTATTCAATAAAATTGATTTCATCATTTACTTTGACATTCTTGCTATGCTATGTTTATATTCTTACCGAATTTCTAAAAAATAAATGCTGGTAAATAGTAAACAGATTTTGAGTTTTTTGAATTAGCGAGTGCATTGAAATATAAATTTCATAATTCTTTTTCAAATAATTATGTCTATTTTGTCTATATTTTTTGTAACGTGTAAATAAAATAATTCTAAAAGAGTAATCTTGTTTGTTTGTTATTTAATTTCCTACAAATTAAAATAAAATATAGTATGACCCCGTTTAACTCTGTTTCGTTTAGTGCTATTTCGGGTTAGTGCTCTTTTATTTCAACCCGTTGATATCCGAAATTGTGCGCAGCGCTAGGTTTCCAAATAACATATCCGAAACAGTGTAGTTGCGATTCTTGTTTGGTGCGGTGTGGTACGGACGCAATTTTATCATTTGAAACATTTGTTGACATTATTGTAAGTATAAATTTATATAATACTATAGCGATTAATGCAGGACAATTATTATGATATTTATTTTTATCATGAGTGATAGTAAAAAACAAGAAAAGAAAATAACCAGAAAAAGCATTTCACTGGAAACTAAAATGCAAGTGATTAGAAGATTAGCTTTTGGTGAACTTCAAGCTCAAATTAGTGCTGCATTGAATTTGGTAACTTCAACAATAAGGACAATTTTTAAAAATAAAGAAAAAATACTGTCATCGGCAACTGCAACTATGTCAAGCTCTGCAACTAGAATCACCCATTCTAGAAATAACAATATAGAGGAAATGGAAAAATGACTGTCTATATGGATTGAACGCAATACGCCACTAATCTAATCTATTATAATGGAAAAAGCTGGAATAATTTTTAATTACATTCAGGATGAGGCAAGTGACATAAGTGAAACTTTTGTTGCTAGTCGAGGATGGTTTAATAGATTTAAATACCGAAATATTCTTCACAACATAAAGATTACAGGAGAAGGAACGAGTGGTGATAGGAAAGCGGCAACCGAATTCCCAGCGACATTAAAAACGATAATTGAACATGGAAAATATTCTCCAGAATTGGTTTTTAATGTTAATGAAACAGGCCTGTTTTGGAAAAGAATATCAAAACGAACCTTTCTATCCCGTGAAGAGAATCGAGCATCAGGATTTAAAGCTGCAAAAGATCGCTTAACACTTCTACTGGGTGGTAACGCAAGCGGAGATTTCAAATTAAAGCCATTACTAGTTTACCACTCCAAAAACCCAAGCGCGATGAAAAGCATATCTAAATCAACTTTACCTGTAATTTGGAAGTCTAATAAAAAATCCCGGATTACTATGAAAATAATCCAGGATTGGTTCACTGGACATTTCTTCCCGTCTATTAAACGTTTTTGAAAAATTAAAAAACTTGAGCAAAGAGCACTACTATTAATTGATAATGCTCCAAGCCACCCATCAAATTAATCAGACTTAACAACATGCATTCTAGTCGAAGTAGTTTTCTTGCCGCCTAACTCAACTGCCTTAATCCAACCAATGGAACAAGGCGTTATATCTAATTTTAAGGCTTATTACTTGCTTCGAACACTTAAACAGATGTTTGAAAAAACAGACGGGGAATAGAAGCAATCAATTACAGAATTTTGGAAAAACTACAGTATCATGACTGCTGTAGAAAACTTTCTTGCAATGAGATAGCACAGTGATTCTCAACCTGTGGGGCGCGACCCCCTAGTGGGGCGCGAGCACACTAATGGGGGGCGCAAGCATATCCAAGAGAAAATGTTATTGAAAAATTGATTAAGAGACTGAAAAAAACACACATACAAAACAAAATACATTTCGACATATTTAACAATTAACTTATTAAATTAAAACAACTTACTAAATTAAAAACAAATTTAATAATTATTAGTAACTTCCTTGGGCCTATCTTGCAGAACAAAGTTTTTCGAAGGAGAGTTTAATATTAGAAATAGACACCCTCAGTTCTTTTCCCATATTTTGCCTTCAAAGAAGCCACCGCAGAAAATCAAGTTTCACAAAAGTAAGATGTTGAAAATGGCAGTAGAATGGGAAATTCCCTTGTTTTTAGTGCAGAAAACTCATCATCCACTCCTGCCCAAAATTCAAAGAGCGATTTATTACTAAATTGTATTTTGGTTTCGCCAATTGCCGTGAAGTTTATAAAGGTTTCTTCCTCTTCAATTGAGAGTCCTTCGGGAGTATTTTGAAATGGATCCATCACACACTTGTAACTTGATATCAGTTTGTCGTCAGCAAGAAATTACTTTTTAAAATTCTTTGCTAGCATTGCTAAATGATTTTCAATGGTTACAAAAACAACTTTTACATGTTGTTCTTCAGCCTTGTAAGTTTTAATACTATCATTCAAATTTGCAAACATTGTTACATTTTCTTGCTTTAAAAATCTGCTCCACAATTCCAATTTCCTACAAAAAGTATTAACTTTATCACTCGTATCCAATATATGTGTATTTGCTCCTTGCAGTTGAAGATTCAAGTTATTTAATTTCTCGAATATGTCGACCATGTAGCTCAATTTCATCACAAATAAACTATCGCGAAAATTCTCAGCTTCCGGTCTGTTTTCCTCTTCTAGGAAAACGGCGATTTTTATTTCTTAATTCGTAAACACCTCCTTTTCCTCGTCATAACCATCTTGCCTCGCAATAAAATAGTAACGCTGAATGTACTACACCCGTGTCTTAACAAAGTGCGGAAAAGATTCTTCATTTCAGGGGTCTCATTTTTATATAATTTACTAGGGTTACAACCGTAGTTAACACAATATTCAAACCAGGACTCATTTCTTTGGAAGCCAAACCTTCTCTGTGGATCATGCAATGTGCCCAGACGCACTGTGGCGATTTTTGTTTCACAAGTGCTTGAATACCTTGGAATCTTCCGGACACAGAACAAGCACCATCGGGTCATACTCCGACGCAATTTTTCCATTCTGTTTGCTTCGTTCATAAAATCATTTAAGATAGCAAATAATGCGAGTGCTGTTGCTTTGAGTTCTATTGGTTTGCAGAAAAGTAATTCTTCTACTACTGACAAATCATCACAAAATTTAACATAGGCAATGAAATGAGCATATTTATTACTATCCGTTGCCTTATCAAGTTGTATTGAAAACAATTTGTCACGTAACTTCGACAAAAGTTGACACTCTACATCTTCAGCTATATCAGCAATTCGACGGGCAACAGTATCATTTGAAAGAAGTATAGACTGCAACGGTTTTGCAAAATTATCTCCAAACATAATTTCAACAATCTTAATTGCGGCTGGCGAAATAAGATCTTCACCAATGGTGTGAGGCTTTTTACATCAGGCTATTTTATATGAAACTTTGTAAGAGGCAATTCAAGCTTTTTCATTCACAAAGTTTTTCTAAACAATGATTTTTGCTTTTCATATGATTTTAATTTTAATTCGAAGAATTCTCTGGGTTTGTTTACGTACTCACTATGAAGCGTTTCCAACTGTCGTTTAAGTTTATTAGGTTTCATGCTGTCTGCCGCCAACATTTTTGAGCAAATGATACACAGGGGCCTTTCTTCTTCATTTACTTCAGTGCTAGCGAACCCGAAATTTAAGTATTCTTGAGAATAATTTCTTGATTTTATTTTCGAAACCACTTTCGCCTGTGTACTTGTTGATGCTTGTCTATCGTCTAATGCTCGCTTACGCCCTCTAAAAAATTTATCCATCATTTTGCATAAGTCTGCTGCCGTGAATATTTAATGTGGTGAATTGCAATTACACGAAAATATATATAACATATACATTCAGAATAGATTCAATAGCGATAGAAGGATCGACTCGAATGAGATTATATGCAATTGATATTGGTGTCATAGAACTTTCTCCTTCTCTCTATGAGAACACATTTGTTCACATATGCGCACGCTCCTAATTTAACTGAAGCTGACCAGACAAATCGAAACTTCTCGAGAAAACGTGAGAATTCCCGACATGGCGAGAAGCAAGAGCAATAAAAAGGCATAGGATTCTTGTTTTTTCAATGCTGAGGATCATTGTTGCAAAATGTCAATAAATTTCCGTATTCTTGGTGATTAGTAAAGTTTAAAATTAAGGTTGTAGTGTAGGTTCAGCGCCAAAATACACTATTATTGTACACATTTTATTGTATACGGTGAAGGGGGGGGGCGCGAGGAAAATTATGATTGAAAATTGGGCCGTGAATACTAAAAGGTTGAGAAACACTGAGATAGCAGAAAGATCTTTGAAAGGAATATGGAAGTAAATTTGGCCAGATTTAAGTAAAAGCGAAGACATTGGACACTCTGTCGATATGGATGAAATAGTGGAATTAGCGAAACAAACCGATTTAGATGAAGTAAATGCGGAAGACGTTGAAGAAATAGTTCAAGAAACAGCAGATAGTCTCTCTAATGATGAGCTCAAGGAATTAACTGAGCAAGAAAAAAACAAATATATTGGTAGTAGTGATTTCGAAGAAGAGCAAAAAGAACTTTCGATGGCATTTGTAAAAAGGAGTTTGACCACTATAACTGAAATTATGGACCAATTTGTTGAAAATGATCCAAATTTTGACAGGAGTTCAAAAGCAAGAAGGGTTTTATTGATGCTTTATCCATTTATCAACAACTTCGACCAGAATGCAAAAGGAAAAAGCAAACTACATTAGATGCCTTCCTGACAAAAAGGCAGAAAATTGGAAACACAGATTAGACTGAATGATCTGACTGACTTAGAAATTTTTTTTAGTTTTTATAAGTATATTCGTTTATATTGTTTTTATTTTTGTAAAAAATAAATTTTTGGTTTTATTTTTTAAAAAAAACATAATTATTAAATTAAATACTAGCCAAGTTTCTATCCATTTTCAGCTAACCCCATTATTTACATGTTAAGATAGCCTCGTTTAGCGCTGTTTTGCTTTACGCTCTATGTATCCCCCGAGTTAAGCGAGGTCTTATTGTAACTGATTCGCAAGTTGCAGAGATTAAAAAAAAATGGTATCTATACATTTCATATTTCATAATTTGAAAATATAAAAATAATTTATTCAAAAAATACTAATTTAAATTTTATGCTATTTCCTCTGAGCAAACTGAAAACAACAAAGTCTCAATATTAATAAAAATCCTTACATAAGAAGAAAATGTAATACTTTTATTTGCTAACTTCAAAATATTAACTCATTTAAGAGTAATAATTGTTTTAAAAATAATTATATTCATAAAATTTAATATTCAATAACATATTAAAAAGAACACACGTAGTTTTTCAAAAAAAAAAAAAAACTACCATAGTCATTTTTAAAAATTTATTCTTTGGACAAAAAAAGGGAGGGATGTGGGGGAGGAAAGAATAAAAAGGCACCAAACGAACTAAAAAGCGATGTTAATTAAATTATGCAAAAACAATAATTACACTGAAAATAATAATTAAAATTTTAATACAAGAAATAAATTTACATTGCTACGAAAATTTGGAGAAAATAATCATAAATATTATCTTCTTTAAAAAAATCAAAAGTTTTTAATTAATCGTCTGGCGTAATATTTAACTTCAAAACTTTCATCAAAGTTATCTGCAGACATACCGATATGCAGTAATATATGTAATAGTAATAATGTGTGCGTTGGCGCTTAATAGGATAAATTAAAGTACTTTATAGGACCAAAAGTTACGAAACATGGCACATATATACTTTAATATTTAAGAATGCGCATCTCAAAGCGATTGTTTTAAAATTTTAATTAATTAAAAACTAAGTAAAATTTTGGCGTTTTTTTCAATAATATCTTAAGATACTACAGCAAAAAGTGATCCTTACAGCATCTAAAATTCAAAAAAATATTATTAATGATATCAGTTTCAGTAGCATATAAATTGAGTTTAAATTTTTCTTTTTAAAAAACAGCAATATTTTTTGTGTATTTTCATGTAGTTTATTTCACATGCAACGAAAATAAAATTTGATTTGGGCGAACATGTAACACTCCCATAGGAAAAATAAATTTTTATTAATGTATTACCATCACGTTGACAAAACTTCCCATTAAAAGGTTAACTTAACTCTTATTTCAAACTGAATCTAGAAAAATGTAATTTTTGAAACGTGCCAATAAAAAGGTAATAAACAAGAAAGGTGATATTTTCTCTAAAGCAAGAGGAGAAAAAAATTAATTAATTAAAAAAACCTATAAAATTATCAATAAATCAATATTTTAAGAAAAAAAGTTGTTTATATGTAAAGAGAAAGGAGGACCATTCTAATCGATATTATCTACAAAATGACGAATCCCAGCACATAACTTTAAGACAGTTAGTATTAAGCAGGCCAATCAAAAATATTTAAGAGGAAAAATAGACTAAATGAAGTAAAGTATACTTTTTGTGCAGCTTGAGCCAGCAACGAATGAAGTAACAGTTTGCAGAATTAAGAAATTTTATATTTTTATATAGACCTTCATCACATGTGTTTCATTTAGTAAAATAATTTAGACATCGGCATTTTAAACAAAATGGGATGCTCCCATTATTGTGACTAAACTGATTGAGTCATGATAATTTAAATATTAAATCTTTATAAAAATGTGGGATTTTAGATAATTTTTTTTACCCTTCCAAAGAAGTTACCTGTGCCCGAAGATTCTCCAAGATTGATCAGCCTAAAGTTATAAAATTGTGATTAGTTTAAAACCATGAAAATCATATTTTACATCATTAGGAAGGAATACTGAATTTTGGAGATTATTTTTATCTCTCTTTGAGCTATTTCAAATAGAAGTAAATATTTCTCTTCAGGAAATTGACGAAACTGTGACTCTTTATCATTGCAGTTCCCATTTAATTGCAATAAAATTCGTGAAATATAGATTTATATTATGATAGTTCCAAATTTTTTTCCCTATACGTATTACTTTCTGAAAAGGCGTTTATACTTTCGAATTTGAATGTGAAAAGGAAAAATGGAAGAAAATTCTCTTTAAATTTTAATAAAGATACGTAACACTAGTGGTCTCATATTTTTCATATTCTCAACACTGCTTGAACCATCATAATTTTAGTTTGCATTGAGACAACGTATATTACGTTCAGGTATATTAATAAAGTTGTTGATTTGATATCATTTGTAGTGTTTAATACACATAATATACATAGGGTAGGACAAATGTCCATAAAAAAATTATGAAACCAAGAGAATTAAGTAGAATAAAAATACCGTTTGCAGGTTTAGCATCGATAAGTGAAGGAATTTTCTTAAGGTAAGAAAAAAATATTAATAATTCAAAAACAGTCGATAGGTGGCACTTTGTACATAAGGTAAGGAAAAACTAACGAAAAACAAAAAAATAATGTTACGAATCATTTATTATAGCAATTTTGCTCCACATTTAGATTTTCACATTTAAATTCAAATGCTAATGTTTCCATTTCTTTAGCAACGCGCCCTGAAAGAGTCTGTATTAAACTTAGTTGTCCGGATCTTAAACGATCCTCCAGAAATCAGTTTCTTCAAATCGCTGAACAGGCTTTATGAGGCCTGCCACTGTTAAAAATCCTTTTCCATTCTTTTCTGAAATCGCAATTTACGTAGTGCAACAGTCGTTAATTTTTGGTTCATGTAAAACATATTGACCAATAGAGATTCATCTTCTCCCCTTAGTATCCTTGTTTACATGCATGATAACCTGTAACGGAGAATTGGTTCTGATCAAGTATTTATAATCATCTGTCTCATGCGCACATATCCAATCAAGCCATTCGTACCAGCCCCACCTTTCGGTTGCTTTTTTAATTTTTTCGTATCTTAAAAGAATCCCGTTACTTATCAATTCTAAACCTGCAAGCCGTTTTTATTATTGTTATTTTTTCAAGTTTTATGGGTTTTTAAAGTTTTTATGGACTTTTTGCCCACACTGTGTTTAGTAGTTCAATATATTCTATAAGATTCTGCATTTTATTTGAAGGCATTTTTCTAATTATTAAAAGATCAAAAGAAACATAAAATTTTTATGTTTAAAGGAGTTATGGTATTAGACAACTTGTAATTAGTAAATAAAATTAAAAGCATAAGATTCCGCTAGCACATTCGCTCGCATGATTAATTAAGATAATAAGCATGATAAAACAAAGTTTAAATCAGTGAAAATCTGGGTTGTTAAGTACTAAATTCATCTCAAAATTGAAACATTTCGTCTTGCTATCGTTGCTTTGGAATTTTATTTCCATTTTCAAAACAGAAATACCAAAAAATAATTTAAGATTAGTTTATTAGTTTTTTTACTATTAGCTTTGAAGCAAGATAATAGATATTTTTGGGTATACCTTGTAATTTTGAACCAAATCCAATTAACAAGGATGAACGCTGTTCTAGCCCTCAACTCTTAAAGCTTCCACACCATCCTTATATAAAAGCGGTTGGAACACAAGCCATTAGAATTAATTTGCACCAGATTCCTATACAGGGCCGATATTTAATAGAATCGTGTGTTTAACGTGGGAAAGTATTTCGAAATCGATAATTTACCTCCAAACTAACACGGGATTAAATATCAATTCTAATTATTAGCATCATTAATATATGAAATTTCTATTTATTTCGCATTACTTTAATAAATAACAAAACATACGTAATTTTGAGCAATTTCAGCAGGCTATCTAAAAAAATCTAACTCTTTCATTCATATTTTATAAATTATGATCGAGGTTTTCATCTTACAGAGAGAATCCCATTTTCCTCCAAACTACAATATATTTTAATTATGTGAAGTAAATTAATCAAGAAAATTATTAAAACGTGAGACAAGAGGTCGATTATGGATTCTGTAATTTATCTCGCCAATTTTCTCATTGATTTCGCCAACAGTTTATCTTACGAAATCGATGCACCCGTAACTTTCATTAAAGCACTATCATTTGCTGCACTGCGATGATTTGGTTTTCGCCAAATAAGCAGTCCACGTAATTGTCCTTTTGATGATAAACGAGGCAAGAAAGCAATTTAATTTATTTTCTGCTTCAGATATGCACTCACATTTCAATTAAGCATTTGTTACTCTTCTGTTCTTGCTTTTTCCAGAAAATTTAGCAGACACTTTTAGAAATAACGCACTTAAGGAAAATTAATTGGTTCTAACTGATCAATATATTCGGAAAGGGCATGATATTAGGGAATAGAAAACTTCATGCTATAGATGGAGTTTCTCTGTTAACAGTAAAAATAGAAAATTACAGATCATTTTAAGTAAGAAAAGTTTAGCTAGATAAATTTAAATATTTTTCAATACAAGAGACATAATTTTAAACTTCATTTTTTATAACTAATTACTTTTTTTATATAAACTTTAATGCAATACAGTGCTTAAAACATTAAAGGTGGGAGTCGTGAGACTACGATATGATCCGCGTTACCTAGCATACTTTCGTCAAGATCCCCAGCCTTTAATGCATTAAAGCTGGCATTTCCTATAAATGAATAAAGTGAGTTCTCTGCAAATGGGTTTTCGTGAAAGCTATAAAAATGATAATCGTTGCATAAAGTGTTTATCATTAAACTATTGTTTATTTAATAATATTGAATTAGATGCTAAACAAGATATCAAAAACTATATTTAGAAAACTTTAATGGGATGCATTAGCATAATAGACAATTAATTAACACTGTTTTATGGGCATCAGACTAATTATTACAATCTAAGCTTAGTTAATGAATACTACGACAGTTTTTCGAATTTTCGAATTTGGAATCAAATTTCTCTCAAGTAATCGTTTTGTTTCCAGCACTAGATACGAAATGATAGAAAATATTGAAACAGAGTGTATTATTACAAAAAGATTGATAAGCGATCAAGCAAGTGGTAACATTCTTAATAATATGCATTAAATTGCATTACAGTACACGCATATTCTGTAATACAATATAAACTTATATTGTAAAAAAGTATAAACCTATATAGTAATACAATATAAGCCAATATTGTAAAATATTGTAAGTTTTTTTTGTAGTACATTTTAAGCACATATTGTATTACAATATAGGCTTATTTTGTATTACATCAGTTAAATTTTATTACATTTTTCGAAAAACTATCAAAATCTACTTCGCAGCAAACGACAGAAAAAAAATCAAGCTAAAGTCAATAAAGTTGGAGAGTATTACTGAAACTGAGCCATTAAAAATGGATATTGGCCAGATAAGAAATCCCGTATCTGTGACAGTAACTAATGGCGTCGGATATTTCATCCCAAAGTTCTTGGGCTATGATAGAGAAATACTTTCCTTTCCAGTAGAAAGACGAGACGGAAATGTGGCAGCCTAATATCTTTTATGGAAGGAACAAAAGCGTCGGGGGAGCCATTGAAAATCCAATAAAGAGAGCGGACGATATGTCGTTAATCTCCCGCAATTCTATATCCGAATTGATTTCGTCTGTTTCGTGTGACATTGCGAATTTGCTTTTTTTTCTTCTGCTATCAAGTTTTCTGCATTGCCTATTTTTATTGACTGCCATTTTTCCATCGGCTTACAGATGTAACTAAATTTGCTTTTCTTCCTGTTGCCCCTCAGGACATTCGAATTCCTTTCATGCTCTTGTGTTTTTCGCTTGTCAGGGCACAAAACAGGAATGGCGATTTTGGAAAACGAGATCACAAGCATAATTCAACAGGAGTGTACTGAAATGATTTGTCTGTTAGAGTTATAAGATTCTAATTTTTTTAAAAGCTGGCACCTTTCAACTTCAGAAATTCACTTTTCTCTTCAACCTATCCAAAACTTGAAGTCATTCTCGATTCAGATATAGAAATCCTTCCTTAAAATAGTCCCAAGATGCAAAGAAATTGAGATATTGTTATATAATACACAGAAATTTATAACTTCAAAAATTTTCAAGAATATTAAATTAATTTAAAGAACGTAGCTACTTTTATGCCACTTACGAAAGTTACATTTCTATAGCATGAGGCAGAAGATCTGTTATACTTTAGCATGTGAGACGGAAGCTTGGGAAAACACTGGCGATTTACTGTCCTAAAGTACGACAAATTGAATATTTTCAGACCTGATTTAAATTAAACAGTAACGACTAGGGTGCTCAATTTAAACTATGTGAGACATATAATATATGTGTATAATATATGTGTGAGAGTGTGTATGTATTCAATGATATTTAATTTATATCCAGCTTATTCGCTATTTTTTATCTTAAAGTAACACTTTTTACTTTATTCTAAAAACATTTATTACTGTGTAATCCAAACACCATTCTTTTTTATTTCTAACAAGCGATATAACATAATGCCGAGTCTGGAATTTACACAACCATGGAATAAATTTCAAAGACTCCTAAATCAATGAATCTAAAAATATCCCCGAATGAATCTCTTAGAAATTAATTAAGGGAAAAAATTTCGCACAGATTTTTCTTTTATTTCTATATTAACATGCTCAAACTATTGATCCTCACAATGACGAGACTATGTTATCCTAATGAAAAATAAATTTGTCTTCATAAAATATCCAGCTATTTCCAAAACTACATTACACACGCACACTTTTAAAACTGGCAGATAAAATCAGATAAAATGTATAACTAGTCTGATTGGTCTATATGGATACATTGATCTTATGATTCACACGCGAAAAAAGGAAATATCTTATAAATAACCCTTATCTTTTATATACTTCCTCCCCATAAACAACTGAGCTTAATGTAATTAAATTTTGCACATTTATTACTTAGAACAAGAAAAACAGTACTGTAGGCATTTCTAAGTATAAGAATCAATTAAATATTCAGTTATTGGAAGTTAATCAAATTTTTACCTTTTTCTAACTTTGAACTATTTTATAAACATTAAAAAAATTTCTATTTTATTATAATGCATGCTTTTTGATGTGACTGTATGTTTTAGGACATGGATTTAAAAAGGCTTGAAAGTAAGTTTAAGTCAATCACTGCAATGAAGGTATAAAATATTAAGATTTTCGGAAGACCAAATCATTATCTACAACGTATGTGGGAGCTTTTCTATTAATGCCGTATTTGTTTCTGATTAACTGTTTTCATTTTCTACTAATTTTTCTCAATTTAATAAATAATTTAAGGGTTGCAGACTATTCATCAACCGTTTCTGAATAACGGCAAAATTTTGAATCAACCTATTTTTAATTTTTTTTATATTAAAGTAAATTTTTTGATATTTTGTTTTTATCATTTAAATATCTTAAAAAATAATTTTTTTCTGCTTTCAAAGAATTCTAAAGTTTTTTTAATTGGATGTAAGAATTACTGCAGCTAAAAATTCCTTTTCATTTTTACCTGCATCTTTTTACGGTATAACGAGAAAACAAAAGTGTAGAGTTTGAGAAGAGCGTAGAAGTCTGAAACTGCGATTTTAAGATGACAAAAACAAAAGAAAATCAATCAACAAAATTGAAATGAAGGCAAGAAATGCAAAGCTTTAAGGTATCACAACACGTTCAGAGCACTTTTTGAGAAAAATATGTTGTGGAATACTTTAACCATATTTCTAGTTTTCTTTCTAGTTTTTAAATTATGGACGTACATATTTAAAATTCACCACATTTACAGATTATAACTTCTTGCTATTAATTTTTTAATAATAATTTTTTAATCGTTAAATTTTTTTTTTTTGACAATTTTTTCATTTGGCAGTGAATGCTGCTTAAATTCCTTTAATCTGTTTCTGTCGAACTCATCAAATGTTTTAACTGAATTTGCAATCACTTCAACAACCTTAAAAATAATGAATAATTCTACAAAATTTTCGAAAAACGTATTACAGACATAAATATCCCTAATCTGAGAATTCAGAGTTGAACGAAGATATGTTTTGGTATAAATTTCCACAAAACATTATTAAACCTTTCATTGGCATTTTGCGTTTTTCTGTGCCAACCATTTTTCTCATTTAAAACTAAATTTGTGTTTATACAAACATGTTTTAGGGCCTTTAAATTAGTATTTTCTGTTATTTAAATATTCATTGCCGGTTTATCGATCATTACAAAATTATTAATATCTTGACTTCAAATTAACGTAGAGATAAAAGTAAAGCTGTTTTGGATCTAATCTAAGTAAATGCCTTTTGGTACTTTTTGTCTATACTAAGTCTTTTGGATCTAAGTAAAGCTGTTTTGGATTTGAAGACTGGTCTATCTAATTAAATAAATTTTCAAAAATGTCAGGTTTTGCGAAAATCGATTTTTTTAACGTGTTTGGATATTTTAACCAGAAAGTTAACTTTTTTTATTGATGATATTGCAATATTGAAAAACTTCATTTTAAAAATATGTTGTGACTTAAGTGAGCTGACAGTTATCTGCCAGTGATTTAAACCGAAATGTGTGTCCCTTGTTTTTACAGTAGCGCCAACCAGGGCCAAGAGTACGACTTACTACGTCATGCTTTGCATTTGCTTGTACAACTCCTTTTTACAGGATGGCACAGTTATACACCCCACAGATAGAACACCGAAGAAGAAAAATCATGCCAGAATCGGGATTCGAACTGGAAATACGCGCTACCTTTACGCAAAGAAGCCGGCTCTTTAAAAATATGGAAACTGCCAGATAGGTTTTCTACTTCTCTATACGGGTTATATTAGCTCAAATGAGATAACTCAAATGATGCATTTGATATTCATTAAATAAAAATAGCACATATCTGCACTAGGTGACGCTATAAGGCATATAAAACATTTAATATATTTTATAAAAGTTAAATAATAGAAAACAATAACATTAAAATTGCCCAGTAGTTTCCCCGTTCAGCTTTTAAAAATGTTCTTGAATAGCTGTATCACAGGGGAATGAATTTGTTAGAATATTAAAAACATAGTGCCGAATGCTTTCCTTCAGATTTGCACACATATTGTCCATTGCTGGTGGATATTGACTTTTAAGAAACACAACAACCAAAAGTCACAAAAATGAATGTTCGGTCAACTAGGACTCCATGCTACTGAAAAATGCCGATTGATTTATCCGTGCATCTGTGAAATGCTGTTTTAGCAATAGCTTTACATGACAGTCTATAGGAAGAGGAGCACCATTCTGCTGAAATTGATTGCAGAGTAACAGTGTATTGCTGCCTGGTGAGATAAAGCGGTTGACTCCATTTATATACATATCCTTTAAAAACACAATCCAATGATAAAGGTAACCTTAAAATCAAACAATTTTGTCACTTTTTTCAGGATGCAAAGGTTGTACTTGGATAATGAGATTTTTTTACACTCTTAAGTATATTATTATCTTGCTCAGTGAGGAAAAAGTAGGCATTTTTCACTGCACATAATGCTCCATGGGCAAGTTATGAAGTGAAGTGAAAATGTTTTACTACCACTTCTGACTTAAATAAGTGCACAAGCATGGGTTTGTAAAAATAACAATGCAAACTTCACCGTACAATCTTTTTATATAGTAGAATATACATATCCAGTGCATGTCAAACAACAGATATTCTAAACACTACGATGCGACATCTGACTGCTGATTTAATCTGCTGCTAAAGCCTCATTTTCAAAGCTAGCTTTCGGAAATTGCTTTCAAAATTTACCTGGAAGAATATGAAATTGCGTAGTTATTTCAAATTTCTGTATCATTTTGCATTATGTGAATGTAGATTCCTTCGTATCCGCTGTATATGATGGAGTTCTTTTATAGTTGTGGTCGAGTTTTCCAGGTTTTAGTAGAACAATTTTGGAAGATCGCTTTTTGTTTCAATACAGATATGTTGTGCAGAGATATAATGAATGCTCGTGTAGAATCTGCCGCTTTTTTTTACCAAAAGAATGATACCATTAATTATCATTTCTATAACGTAATGATATTTGGCACTATCAATATAAATACGACTACAATTTATGTTGTAGCGCCATCTATTTTTGAATTCGGTACTAAATTTTTTTAAATAAATAATAAGCGTATCATTTGAAGGATTTGTATTTTAAAATTTTTTCGGAATTATATCATACAATGCATTCTAGGGAGCCCTCCGATGTGAAAAATATTTCTTACAAACTCTGCATTAAGCGTATAGGGATTTCGATCTAGTACAACCACCTGTACATCAACTACTTTATATGTAAATGCTTTGTGGGTTTACACATTTTCCTGGTATATAATTATAATAAAAATATAATTTCAACAAGATATATCATTGAATAGACACTGTCTGGATATATTCTTATTATAGTTTATTTTCAAGGCTTAACCAATATTTGATGTGACAAATTAAAATGTGACACTAACATAAAATAACACAGTTTCCAAACACATTTTTATATACTTAAATGTATTTTGAATCTAATATATCCTGGTGAAATCATTTTAAAGCTTTATATTTAAAATAATTATCGTTAATTTAAAAAGGAAATGTCTGCATGAAGAATATGGCCCATACGATTGTCACTTACAAAAGTGTCATTCTGTGATAAGTTGAAATTTCTCGACCAAGAAAATGAAACGTATTTGATTATTCTATAAAAGAAAACAGGGAGAATCCATTTGTGATCTGGAGCATCATAGTCTACTGAAATCAATTGTCAGCACGAAAATGTTGAATTTTCTAAAATCCTAAGCGTTCTCCACAACTAATATTAAATTTATAAAAAGCATATTCCCATGTTTAAATAAATGGAAATCTGATGAAAAATACTGAAAACCAAAATCAAGATTTTTTTAAGTGATTTAAATAGAAATTATTTCAAGATCCCAATCAATACTTCTTGATTCCAAGAATATAAGGAAATAAAATTTATTTCCAATAAGGGCAAAGAAAGAAAATAACGAGATACGTTTTGCGTTCTTGTTATAAAAACCTTATTATTGTGAATGGCTGCAATGAAAATCAGCATTGTAAAAAAAAGGTTTTTAATACAAACTGCGTAGTTAAATTTTTAATGATCTTTTATTATTCTCAAAAAATACCCCATTTGACATTTTTCGTCTTTAATTAGTTATTTATTTTATGAGTTAAATTTTATGTATAACATCGATATTAGAGAAATATGAATTAATTCTACTAGTTTCGAAATTTCCTTCTTGAGAAGAAGCTCCTGAACAAAATTTCTTAGAATCAGAAACATTTAAGCTTAGAGATTATGAATTGTTTTTAATTTGATAGCAAATGAAACAAAAAAAAACCCCTTAGCAATTATTATTTGGAAGAAAGTCAAATAGAATGATGCATGATTTCATATGGTTTAAAATTTAAAAGAACAAAATAATAATGCAATAGAATATAAATATTTAAAGAATGGATGTAGAAAATACAAAAATATAAATAACTTAAACTTAATAAACTCTATTTAAAAAATGTATTGTAGTAAGCAGTAATTAATTGTAAATGTAAGAAAAAAAGGTGTGATGAATGTAGGTTTTTTGAGATAGTTTTAATATTTTTTAATGGAGCAGGTTTTCGAAAATCAAAAAAAAAAAAAGTATTTATTTTTATACCTCCATATTTAAAATCAATTCTTACTTTGAAACAAACCCGTATGGTGTAAAGAAAATGAGTTTTTCGTTGACAAAACGGATTTGGAGCCCAAATCTCTCCTGTTTATCTCTCAGAATTTTCAGTGTGTACCATCTGTTACCGTGAAAGCACAAGACTAGGTATAAGAAAAGCTGTAAAAGTGCAGAAAAGCAGAGAAGTAAATCCAGTGAAATGTTATGTATTCTATTTTTACTTTTAAGGAAAGAATTTTCTTTTAAGAAGTTACTAAAATATTTTGATTCAGTGTATAAATGCGATGCATATATATTGTATCTCTTGATTTGAGAATTTATACTCATTATATGGAAAATCTTAATTTATTGTTATTGAAATTTGTAAATGCGATGAAGAATAGGTTTAAATTCACTTTGAATATTATTTTTCAAATAATATTTTCATTCTTACTTTCAGTCAATTAGATAATCTGTTAATAGCCATCATTTACTGGATTGCAAATTCCTCATCATTATTGTATCGATGTATGTGCGTAATTTGTGAACAAAATTGAAATTTTTTTCACAATCTAAACTTTTATAATGCAATAATATGTTTTTTTACATTTGCAATTTTTCTCAGATATTTTACAACTTTATACTTATATCAAATTATGTATTTAAAAATAAGCTTTTCAATTATTTCTTCATTACTTATTTATTATTGATTTGAACTATTAAAGTGGAAAGTTTACATGTCAATTTCATCACCTATTATATTCAAAAATAGTACAAACAAATACAATATATGTTCTTAATAAAATAGCTATGCCCAGTGAAAGAATAAAGATAACCTAAGGAAAAGTTTATGAGAAATTTTTTACTTCGTGAGATTCACGTGAGTTGGATTTAAGGCTCTTTTCTGTACTTTGTGAAAAAAATAATGGTGTTATTTCAAAACTATATTATTGTATGGAAACAAATTTTCTGTTTCTAGAATTTTCATACAAAGAGCTACTAACATTTTTGTCGCCTGCTTGGAGTCTAAGATTTAAATCGGCCGAAGAAATTTAGCTTATTATTGCTCAAAAATTATTCTTTTTGGCACTGAATTCTTTTCTACAATAATGTTAAACTTAAACTACAAATTTGATGGTATCCTCTTTTATTTATAACAAAAAATTATCGCGCAATTTCAAATGTAGCTTTGCACATTTTAAATATTTGATTTCAGAGCCCAGACGATTAATGAAACATTTAAAAATTCTTACAATCTACGAGTTTTAAAGACAAATTTAAGGACCGGAAAATCTAGAAAATCAAATGGGAATATTTTAAAGGCATACGAAATGAAATAATTTACATTGATGAAAGAAATATTTTTATTATTTGTGTACAACACTCAGAATTACGAGAAGAGTTTTCGAGCTTATCTTCTAACTATAGTTCAATCGTTATGGTTTGTCAAAATATGTTATCAAACACGACCTTGGATTTTTTTTATTGTATCAGATTGTAATTCTCCATTAATGACCTCTGGTTCCTTTGTTGGAATGAGAATGCCAGTAGAATAAAGTTATATTGCGAGGGACAAAGAGAAAGAAAGTACATTAGAAGTGGCTAAAAAATCTACAAGGAAAACTTGGAATAACATTAACCTCCAAATGGCAAATAACCAAATTAAAACCAACTTTAAAATAAGAGCTATGTAGCAATGACAAAAACGAATGAAAGATTTTTCTAAACAAAGGAAAATAAGGATTAATCTAATTAAACGGATCAAAAGAACGGTTGCAAGAGGAATTTTATTCATAACAAGCCTTCTCAAAAATAATGCTTTTAAAACTTTTTAGAAACTATTTTTTAGTAAAGAAATATTTTAATATTGAACTAAAATGCTCGGTACCGATTTCAATCTTCTTGAGATTTTAAAAATTGGAACGAATGAATAAGGATTTCAATTTTCAAGCCTTTTCGAAAAATTTGATTCAGAAACTTCTAACAATAGAATTGAGGAAATAGGTCCATGATAGTGCTAACACTGTTTTATCACCATTTTATCATCACTTTATTTGTTTACTGTATGAATTTTCGCTGTTATCTGACTACTTTTTTTATTTATTCTTTTACTCAAAGTAAATTGATTGTTTTACTCCCCACGCTCCTATTTTTTATGCCAGTAAGAACAGGTTTACATTACTAATTAAATTAAAGTAAATTCACGAGCTTCTTATATGGCTGAAATACGGAGTTTTTCAGCTTATTTTCAACGTATTGAATTTTTAAGAATATTTAAATATTTTACGCTACATCTATAAGGAATCCTTTTTAAAAAATCAAAGCTGAAAATTGCAAATTTTTTTATGTTTTTAGTTACTAAATTTTTATTTTTAATTACTAATTTTTTTACGTCTGATTAATTTCTTAGTTACTTTTAAAGTTTCTACAATTACAAACACATTTTTTCATTTCTATTTGTAGTTTACGTATTCATTTTTTTATTCATTATTCGTACACAAAAAGAAAAGAAAATGGCAATTAATATTTAATTTTACTCATAATTATATTTTTAATTGGTTTTATAAAATAGTATAATAAACAAACTCAATATCAAACGTCCCTATACTTAATACCATAAATCTAAGATATTTAAATGTAGCAATTTTATGATCTTGAAATTTTGTTTTTTTTTTCCTTCTCAGAACTGAACTCTTTTTTTCATATTTCATTTCAAAAAAGACGATTTCACAAATCTTGAAATTTCTCAAAAATTCTCATCTTTTAGAAATGTTGCTTCAGTTCGAAAAAAATGCGATGTTGAAACAATGAGAGAGCAATAGAAGATGGCTATTCTGCTGAATTTATTTTTGAAACTCGCTAGAGAACATTTGAAATGGCAATATTTTCGCAGATATTATGCATGAACGATGCGACGTGAACTAGAAGAAGGAGCTTTGTTCCCGAATAACTAAAAACCCTTTGATATTTTTATAAGGTCTTTTTAGATTGCATTACCGATGCAATAGTGAAGAAAAGATTCTCAAAATTTGAATATATTGACAACAATACTATAAGGTGTTTTTTTTTTAATGATTTATATGTGAAGGATATTAAACTTGAAGAATGGTAAAAAAGCACTAACGTACATATGCTATATATTGCAGATATTGTTTGTTTTCTTTGCATCAATGGTATGTATGGATGAAGTATCGAATTATAAAAAAAATATTTAAAATTTGTAATTAAGTACTGATGATTGTTAATTTTAAATAGCAAAAGAACTTCCATTTCGTTATTTTAGTTACCCCTTATATTTTTATATGGATTTAAATTACAAGAAAAATAAACAAAACTAAAATAAAAATAATTACATGCAAATACAATTTCATTGCATGAATTTAACATAAAAAGAGCATATGCCTTCTCTTGCATTATTCTTTGATCCTTTTAAAACACTTTTTGAGAAATAATTTGATGTTGTTAGATTAGACACACACACACACACACACACACACACACACACACACACACACACA
>JAPMOQ010030349.1:5950942-5988511 GCA_026543055.1 Argiope trifasciata | reverse complement strand
ACAGAAAAAAAGAGACTGTCTGTGTTGACACCAGAAGTTTGAAGTTAATTCTTTTATGAATGAGAAAAATAAACGTGTCCAGTGAAAGATAAACAAGACACACACTTTATACATCAAATAATGCTTTATTGTTAAAATCACATTTCTTTTCTTAACATACATAGTGTTACATCTTTTCATACGTTTCGGTTCTTTTCAACTGAAATCAAATATACGATTCGCATTCTTTATTAAGAAACATTATAAAAGAAAACCAGCTTCCATTGAGCTTCCAGTTTCAAACAGGAAGCTCAAGCTCTACAAAATTTCATTTCTTCAACGTTTGGCGCGGCGGCTCTGTCGATAAATTCGTTCTCTAAACACAAGAAGAGACGGCTGCCTCGGAAACAAATCCTTAGTTTTATTTACATTAAATTTCGGCCTTATTCTTATTTTTTTTTGTTAAGGAAAAAAAAAAGTTAAAATCTGTTGATCACTAAAGGGTACGCGGGATGCGAATTTATTTTTTAAATCTTAATTTCATTACTTCAAGTATAATTTTACTTTTATAAATATTTATCGTATTCAGAGACAAATGAAACCGAAAATACGTAGGAAATTACGAATATCTGCATCAAAATTGCACAATAGTTGAGTGGTGAAATTGAATAATTTCTTTTTTAAATATAGTATTTTGTTTGAAGAGCATCAATTTCAGACGAATATGTTTAAATAAAAGCCTCTTAAAGCTAGTCTTAAGTCTCGATATTTCTGAGTTGATGAACTTTTTATGAAGAATCATTTTAAAGTTGATAAATCCGATATTTTGATGAATTTTGAGTCACGGAATATTTTTTTTTGCTTGGAATGAAGAGATAACTTCCAAATATTTGCATAGTTTTATTTACGTGAACTGTTAAGGTGTTTCTTGCATATGACTAAAATCAATGACCATTGTAGCGACATACTCTAATGTAATATTTGTTCTAAAAATTAGCCCAAACTATTGTACTTATTCTTTTATTCGTTTTCCTTTTTAAAGTGTTTCTGTAGATTGCAAAACCTTTTATTGATTCAGTAGATTCTTATTGCAATAACATATTAAATTCCTAAATTTTTGTCATAAACATTTTAGATTTTTAGCTCTTTATGTAATTCTAAACAGTTGGGTTAAATGGGAAAAGATGATACAACAAGTTGATGACATAGAATTTATTTCTTAACAAGCTGAATGAAAAAATTATTCTTGTCTATGGTCACCATGACGCGATAATCATAGTCACCATGTCAGAGCTAGTGTCATCACCATGTCATAGTCAAAAACAATGAAGACATATCTTAAGAGAATAAAAAATAACTTTAAAAATCTTTAAGAATTTAAAATGACTTGAGAAATAGATACATGAAGAAAATATTTCGGAGTCAAGTAGTAAAGGTGTTCTTCTTTAGGAACACATATTTTTTAATATTATAAATGAAATATTAATTGTTATTACTTCCTTGTAAGAAATATTTAATTTTTAAAACTAATATTTCGTCAAAATAATAATTAATATCTAAAATAAAATATTATATTAATAGAAGGAAAGAACATTTATTGGATCTGTACCCATATTGCGATAGATAACCAAATTAAAAGAAAATTTTACCCACTGTTTTAAAAACTCTTCTCTCTTATGGTAAGTAATCAGACATATAAAAGTCGGCATATCAGAATTTGATTTATATGGGGCATTTTTTTATGTTACTATTATGAATATGAACGCAGTAACGTATTAAGCCTCTGCATTCCGATATTTCATAATGCATTATTATACATGAGTATAAAAGTTCCTTACAATGCTTAGGAAGGTGAAAAATGAATCTAGATTTGCAATAATTCTCAGAATTGATATGGAAGGTTTTTTTTTATCCTGCTTTCATTAATGTCTAATGAGAATGGGAAAAATATGAATCCTTCAGAGTAACGTGTTAGTCTCAAAAAGACGTTAATAACGCTGTTTGTGATTTGTTCCTTTTTCCAGGGCATTTTTAGTAGTTTATTTTTTATCATTTATATTATTATTCCTTTGGTCCCACGTAAAATGCAAAAATTATAAAATATTATTTAATAAAAATAGTCTTAGATACCTTATAAATAACTAAAATATTAAAAATAAAACACAACATGCTAAGTGATTTATTGTTAAAATAAAAACTATCGAAGTATTTATATAAATAATGCAAAGAATTAAATTCAGATGATATAGTCAATACATCACCTTAAAGAATAACAATCAATCGGATTCTACAACTATTCAGATATATACGAGGCAAAAATAATGTTTGAAATCTGAGACAGCGTAAAGTCGTAGAAGCACTCTAATTTCGCTGATAAAGAAACTTATCTTTAGAATAAGTGGAGCGGATAAAAAAATATTTTGCTGACTTAAGTACACATTGGTTTCATCTGACAGATGGCTTTTGTTTCAATCAACTTCTCTTCTGGAAGGAAGTAAGGCAACACACGTGATCAATCTTTTTGTTTTGTGTCTGTAGTTAATTCAACTGCAATGAAATAACAAAATTTGTTTCTTTATTTTGCTATTTGGGTAACGCAGACTTCAGAAACACAAAATGGCAATTATTGGCTGTCTACGAATACAACGTTTTTCGAAAGATATTATTGGTTGAATGGAAATAGCATCCTGCATTTCATGTGTAAGATGTTTCTATGTTCGGTGTTTGTTTTTAAGCTGAGATAAGTAGACAAAATAAAATTACATTTAGAACTGAATTTTTATACTGGTCAACTGTTTTTGACAAAAAATAAAAACTCAAGACTGAGATTGGACTTTTTAATTTTTTTATATTTAATGACGTTTATATAATCAACTAAAAATTATAGTTGAATCTTTCAAATTTTAAAATATAAATCAAATTTAATCATACATATTTTTTGAGATTTCCAAATCATGACTTCTGATTTAAGCCTATTTTATTAATCATTAAAATAACGTTATATAAAAAAGGTGAAATGAAAAAAAAAATGTAAAATAATTTATATTTGTTTTAGGGTTAAGGATTTAATAATATTTTATAAGATAATCGAATAAATAGACATCATTGAAAAATAAAATAAATTAAAAAAGTTTCTTAGAAAATCGCTTACCATCTAGTCTCAAGGGCTTAAGTCAGTAAAAGGAAATATTAGTTTTATCCCAAAATAGATTATTGAGAAGAAATAAAATTTTCTTTAAAATGTCTAAAACCTTTTTAAGAAATAGGACGAAATTTCATATAGCAGCTTAATAGTTTTTCTTTGAATTGCCATATACGGTAATTGTATCAATGCCTTACTGAGATTTTGTTTAACTTTCTTGCAGAATTTCTGAAGATGTTTTCCCATATTTAGCAATAACAAAACAATTATATGCCTTTCATGTTTACTTTTTAATGAGTTTGGCGAAAGTAATTTTCAATCATAGAAGAATTTCTTATTAGGAAAATAGGAAAGAATCGATCTATTGATGGCACTAAAGAAGAAAATTCTCCAATCTTTTTTTTGTTTTTAATGCAAAATTCAATAATGAGTTGGGCTAAATACCTTCCATAAATCTATGAGCTAAAAATATGAATACAAATCTAATTTATATTGAGAGAAACTAATACTAAATAGAGTCTGAAGGCAAAGAAAGTAAACATAGTTTTTTATCTAAAAATAATAATAATAAATTATCGCAACATTTTAAATATGCCTAATGGATATGAACGTAGGTTTTGCTATTTTAAGGAAGTTTTTCATTTGATCATAGTTTTGATGACATTCTTTTATTTTTTTAAATTCCATAATGGTAGTGTGATTATATTTTACTAAATAAATATAAGTCATTTTTGCATATTCCTGTCTATAACATGATTTCACTTAATAGATTTAAGCAGCAAAGAATTCCTTTTGAAGACCTAAGTGGGCATGATAAAAAATTTTTGGGTATTTAGCAGCAAGCTTTCAAAATTTTTAAAAATATTAATAAGTTATTCTTTTACTAGGAATTAAATAAAACAATTATTAATATAAGCAAAATAATTAATAAAAAATTCTTTTAAATTTATAAATGAGCTATTGACCATTAAGGGTTTTTAACTCGGCAGGAGATTCGATTACAAAAAAATACTTATATTCATTTATTAGTAATATTGTGCGTCTTACAAAATCTAAAATTTTAAGATACTAATCTTTATGTTTGAATAGTTTCACTAAATTCACTTTATTTTTTATAAATAATATTATATAATATAGTATAGTTTGGTATAGTATAGTATAATATAATAAAAACAATACAATACAATTTAATGGAATATAATAAATACAATTCAATATAATTTAATATTATATAATATAGTACAGTACAGCACAATACAATGCTATGTAATATAATATAAATAGTAACGCATACAATGCATTTCCGTTGATTTATAGAAATCAATTATTAGGTCAAAAAATGATTCTTAAATATTTAAGAAGTTATAAATGACTCTGCCTTTCATATTTTGGAGAGTATACAGGAAGTTCTGGGGTCTTTGAAGGGATTTAATTTTATCTCTGGAAGGTGAAAGATTTATGACATCCTATGACGCCAAAGGATGTGGAAGAAAAGAGAACGCATTTAAAGAAGCATTTTTCTCATCACGTCAAAAGTTTAGTGGAGAAAAACAACATTTTATAAATATTTATGAATTCCAAAAAAAAAAAAAAGTAATGGATCATGCAAAACTTAAGCCGAACAACGTATCAGCAATAGCAACAATAGCAAAAAACTAGGGTATTTCGCCTTTTATTCTGTAGTAAATCACTTCCTAGTACCGTGTAAACATTTTTTGAAAATATTCCTTAAACCTAGAGAGCAGTAAATTATTTCAAAATATTTCGAACTAGTAAACTGTTTTTCTTTTAATTATGAAATCATGGTTAGGAATTTCATTATAAAAATGTTGTTTTTTACAGTGAACAAAAATCTTTTATAGTTTATACTCATGAAGGTATTTTTTAACATGGCACATTAATTTATTCGAATGGAATGCAATTATGAAAATTTCAAGAGATATTTATAATATTGAGAATTTAAACAATATTATTTAAAAATTCGTTTTGCTTACTTGAATCAGTTTGCAGGGTGCTGTACGTCCAAAAGAATTCTTTTAAAAGTTAAAAAAATTTAACCATAATTTAATGCATTAATTTGAATAAATTTTTTAAATTACCAAGCTGTATTTGTAAATAACATCAAACTTCTGCTAGTTAATGAAAATTAATATTTCTCTCATCACCTCAGCATGATGCGTACCATCAATTGATATCTGGACAAATGGTATCACAGCAGATGATATCTGAAAATTATAAGATGAATGAAATTTAATTTTTGATTTTTTTAGAATTCTTCAATTTATTTGAAATTAACAACCATAAAGAACCGTTGACAATAGAATAATATGGTTTCGAATAAATGATTGGTTATCCCATCACAGAAATATGCTTTAGTGTAAAATTACCTCAATTTTAATTAAGTTATATATATCCATTGTATTAGGAGGTGATTGTATAGTGAAGGAGATGGCGATTAATGCTTAATTTGAGTTCTAGCCTTCATGTTGTTTCGGCTGACAATGGTTATGTAGATTAACATGGATAGCAAGAGTAAATTCTTCCCGTTTAATTATAGAAGACGTTAATCAAATGTAAATAAAACCAAGTGTATTCTAATCATCTAGAAATTCCATACATCCTTTCAGCCATTTTTCTTGACAGTTCTCAAACAGCTGATGCAAATTTTTATACTTTCAATATAAGAAATGGAACTTAATTTTGTGGATTATATGTTCTTTTGTAATATTTTGATATTTATCATTTGATATTTAAAAATTCTAATTCTTTTACATAATTATTCTGATATAATTCAAAAATTTTGAGAAATTGTTCATAAAGTCGAAGTTTTAACGAAATACCAACGGCAGTTTTAGTAAGAAGAAAAAAAAAGCATTTTAGGAATGAAAATATATTGCATAGAATAAAATTTGTCAAAATGATATTTTATGAAAATATAGTAACAGAAAGAAATTCTTTTTATTATTAATGAGAAAAGTTTTTGGATTTAAATTTGGAAATGAAATTAACACAAGTAATAACTTAAAAAGACATATAAAATAAATTCGTATATATGTGATTAAATTGATAAAACTGTCGTACATATTTTTGAAATTATTAATATTAGCGACTATTCTAGACATGAAACAGATATAAACTAGGTATGAAAGATCCATAAAAAAAATAATAATCTCTCAATATATTCAGTTGGTGGTAAGCTCTATTTCATTCTGATACAATATACTTTTTTATCCGAAGCAGCCTTCCCTTTTCATTATTCTTTTTACACTTTTCAGCATGAAATTACAGACAATATGTAGTCAAAAAATATAACAGATATCAATTCACAGACACTGAGGAACACATCTACAATACAGTATGATATTTTCTTCGACATTTAACACTGATTCAGCTCTTTTAAGAGCTTGAGGCTGGACAAAAGACATGAGTCTCGCTGTCGGATCACATAGCTGGAGCGCTTTGGCGCTTTTATGTTTATTTAGTTTCTTCTTAGGAAAAGTGAGGCTAAAAGTGCTTGTGCAATGGTGGTACAGTGTGCTCCAGTAAATTCATCCACAAGTATGGGGGAGAGGAGTTAATTATTTACATTGGAGAGGAGGTTATAACAAAGAAGAAAGCCGTAAAACACCTGATTATTCTTTAAGAATATTTATAATTATATTTAAAATACTTAAGGCAAAAATTCAAAATTTGTATTAAACATACAATCAAAAAAGGAGGGGAGGGGGAAAGAAATTCTGAAACAAAATTTTGACGGACAGTTGATTTCATAAAGTAGTGCAGACAAAAATTCAAACGTTGCATTTCACAGAATCTATACAGTGCTTAAAAGTTTGACAAAATATTTTATTTTTTCGGTGTAGATATATTCGGTTCTTTATTAAACATAGAATCAAATTGGGTGGGGGGGGGAAATTTTTGAGACAAAATTTTGAGGAACAGCTGATTTATCAAAGTAACACAGAGAAAAATTCGAATGTTGCATATTCTGAGCTTAAAAGTTTTACAATAAATTATAATTGGGAAAGTTTCCAAAAACAAATTACACACACTATTACCTACAGTTTAAGGGTGATAAACTAAACATATGTGAAAAGATAATTGGTTCCTGATTATAAAATATAGCCCCATTATGGTTTGCAATAAACTCAACCTAAATTTAAAATAATTCTGCAACTTAAAAAAAAAAGAACGAGTGATATGAAATATCAACTTACTATTGATGCAATACTGAATGACAAGAATTAAATAATGCACAATTAACCAGAAAATTCAGTTAATTATATAATCTAACCCTGTTTTGAAATTTAAAAAAAAAATTGAATGGAAAATTCTTTATATGTAATGATATACCATTCGATGGATAATAATTAGTATTCATAGCTCGTTAAATACCTATTATAAACTTTTTTAAAATTAATATTTTATTATTTTGATATAGTTATTTAGAAAAATTATCTTCGATTTCAGTTTCTGAGAAGTTTTAATTAAAAAATTCTTTGCTGTTTAATATCAAATCAGAAGCCCATTGCATATAAAAAGGAATTATAGTCAAATATTTTCGAAATTAAAATCAATTAAAATCAACGACCTACACATTTTTTGAACAAAATATTTCACCATCATTTCATAATTATTATAGCAATCACATTTTAAAATGAATAATAATAATAAGATTTGTTTTAAAAATGCAATGAAAAATAAATGAACAAAGAAAATTAATTGGTCAAAAATTTTAAGTTCAACTAGAAATAGTTATCTAGATATTTATAGTTTTATATAAATTTAGATAACAATTATTATTTTTTGTTGATGAATATCGAATTATTAGAGATGGCAACATTTTATAGAATTTGAAAATTAATTTTTTTCGAATTAGATCTTATTAAAATTTGCAAAATATTTACGTATTTCATCTTTTATTTTGAAGGAAAGTGAATAAAATTTTATTTTTATAATTTCAAAAAAGGAAAATATTAGAATTTTGTGTGTTTACTATGAAAGAAAATAAAAGAAATATATTTTATGGATATATAGGCGTGTGAGGCTCTTTATAGTAACGGATATGCATAAATATTTAATGATGTTTGATTTTTTTTGGCCTCAGAAAAAAAGAAAAGTATTGAGTCTGAAGCTCTCTTAGTTAAAACGCTACAGCTTTACATTGCATCTTTAACACATGGAATAGTGACAGCGATTAACTCAAGTGCCTTGTTGTCCTTCCAATTTTAGAAAAGTTCTATAACGTCATCTTTCAAATTCGAGAGGAAAATAATCAATAATCATAATTTTTTTCCTGTTATCACATAATTTTTTTTGTATACTTTAAAGTATAACTAATTTCTATGCAATTTTTATGAATTTAATAGTAAAAAAAGTAATTAATATTTTTTGAATAATTTTATCAAATTTATCAATAATCATAGTTTTTTTACAGTGACCACCGAATTTTTTTTGTATACTTTAAAGTATAATTAATTTTTATGTCTTTTTAGCTAATTTAATTGTGAAAAAAGGTTCTTTACTTAATATATTTTAATAATTTTAACAAAATTATCAATAATCATAAATTTTTTTTCTGTGATAACAGAAATTTTTTGTATACTTTAAAATATACCTAATTTTTATGTATTTTTTATTAATCTATTTGTGAAAAAAAGGTTCTTTAGTTAATATTTTAAAATAATTTTATCAAAACAATCTAAATTATCAATAACCACAATTTTTTTTATAGATCGCAGATGTGATTACATATTTTTTTGTATACCTTAAAGTATAACTAATTTTTATGTATTCTTTAATAATTTAATAGTAAAAAAAGTTTCGTTTTTAATACTTTTGAAATTTTCTGTGCTTTGAAATGTAATATGGAAAACAAATCGATACAGCCTTATAGCATCCAGCATATATTTGTTATTAATTCTTATTGTTTTAAAAATTGAATAGAGATTTTTTCTTTCGCCAGTTGTGTTTTTTTCTATTATTTTCTTAATATAAATTTAATGTTTTTTATTGATGTTGAAATTAAACCTTATTTTTTGCCATTATTTAGTGTTATTAATATTTTTGCTTTAAAAATATGTTGATAGAAAAATTAATTTCTGTAAAACTTTCTCGTTTAAAAATATGATTGCAGTGTTAAAAAAATCAATCAAGCTTTCAAGAATTATTCTGAAGCTGCAGATAATTTATTATATATTTTCATAGTAACTGTAGTTAAAAAAATAAATTAATTACAGACAAAATATCCACTTTTATACATGTGTTTTTTAAAGATTAATTCATGGAAAGAATACTTGAAAGTTTTCAAATTAAACTTTGTTTTGTATTCTTAAAGAGTTTTATCCTTAATGATTTCTTTTTAAATATTTTAAGAGAAAAAAAGTTCAAAAATCTTGAGGAATAATGGAAAACACTATTTTTATCAAAAAAAAAAATAATAATAATAATTACATGTAGGACAAATTCATGTGAAACATTTTTGACTTATTTTATTCTTCGTTTATAGAGCAAATAGGTTATTTTTAATACAGTATTTGACTGAAAGTGTTATTATCTAATAAATTGTTTTATGCTGGACAAAATGTAAAATTCCAAAACCATAGTGCCTGTTTAATTTTATTCATTTACCCTTTTTTTATTTACAAATTTGAAAGCACTGATAAGACTCATGATTTCTCCCCCTTTCTATTCTAGTAAAATTTTACATCGTTTCCAATTAAAATCAAGAATATTTATAATCTATACATTAAAAAAAAATTGGTATTTAAAAGTCTTTATTTAACGTGAAGATACTTCTGTAATCAACTATTTGTAATATTTTAAACATGATTTAGTTCTTTAATAAACTAATATTTGCTAAAAATCGGAATTAGGTATATTCATGATAAGGTATTCAAGACATTAGAAAAGACATTTTTAATTCAAATAAGTATACTTTAACTTAAAAAGCGATGCGAATTTATTAAAATAACGATACCTTAAAATTTTTTCTCACTAAAAAATTGGTATCACTTTAATGCTTTTGCAAATATTCCAATACGAGCCACATGTTTCGATCTGATTGATATTTTTATAAGAGTGTTCAAGCATTTGAAAATTCATTTAATATTCTGTACCATGGTCCCAAAAAGGTATTAAAGGAAGAAGGATCATTGTCTTTGTCGCAAATTATCTTAAAGGTGTTTGAAAAGATAATTTAACATGTTGACAGCCATGCTTATAAGAAAAAATATTTTAACTTATTTAGAGACCAGCAAGTGGTTGAAAATGTATCATCTTAATGTCTGTTAGAACTCTTCATCAAAATAGATAAAGCGTTCCGCCGACCGGCCAAATAAAGGTAACTAACGAGTTAACTTATATGAATTATGCAGTTAGATATTATGATTTAAAGCCACTAAATTAGCTACTTAACAGGAAAATGGACAATGTCTCTTTTTGAAAGATGTAGAATTAAAATATTAAACAATTATAATTAAAGAATTCCGTGATAATTTTAATAACGTATTGGTCACTTTCAGATATGCTTTGACGCAGAGTGTTTCATTCAACTTAAATATACATTGGTTTCGTATTCACAAGAATAGACACTTTAATCAAACAATAAATCATTTAATAGTCCTCTCGAGATTTGTAAAAGATGACGTTAAGAAAATATTTCTCACATGAGGATGCAGTTTCGCGTTCTGTCTCTCAAGTCCTCTTTGATAACATCCTTGTTCTTATATTTCCCTCTCGATCCCATGGTAGAGAGGGGGGTGCGCAAGATGTGATTCTTGTTGAGTTTGCCGAGGGCAGCAAGAGCTGAGATCTCGAAGGCTTCACAAGCGCTGCGAGGGCACAGACGTGAGGAGGTCTCCACGTAAGTAGTCGCGTGGATCTGTCGGGAAACACCGAGGGCCTATGCAGATGAAAAAAAAAAAATAAAGTATATTTACAAGTTTTGGCATTTCCTTGTATCCATAGTAGCATTCAAATACAGAATTGTATGACATTGATTTATATTTGCAATATTGTTTGGTATCAAATAATATCGCACAATATTGTACAACTTTGTGAGAGTGGCTGTGCTACTTGGGATTGAAAACAAGTAAATGAGTAATTGTTTGATATTAAATAATATCGCACAGTATTGTACAATTTTGTGAGAGTGGTTGTGCTGTTTGGGATTGAAAGAAAGTAAATGACAATTATGAAAGAAAAAAAATCAACTGTTTTACAGCAATTCACTCTGCCAGATTATGATATTGAGCAGATACTTGATCCCAATCTGGGTAAAAGGGTGGTATCAGAAATGCTGTTTGAGCATTTCGTCGCTAAAATACAAATTGACAAGCTTCTGGAAAAGATTATATAAGGGCTGCCCAAATGAAAAATGGAGAATTTGAATGAAAAGAATAACTTTATTGGAAATCAAAATAAATCGCCATGGGTGTTGTATTATTGATTCCATCGATTAGGTAGCATATCTTTGTTGTGGAAAGATACTGGGCGATTCTTGAGGTAGTACAGCGCACTTTCTTAAACTTTGTCCTCCGAATGGAAGCCCATTCGCTGTAATGCTCTCTTAAGTTATTCGAAAGACGCAGAAGTTACAGGCTGACAAATTCAGACTATATGGCGGGTTTTCCAACACTCCTCAACTAAATTTTGTGAATGTGACCTGAATTTCACTTGAGACGAATACATTGTCATGGAGGAGAATAACTTGTGTGATAAACGATTTGCCTTGTCGTTTGCTTTTGATTTTGTTAATAATTTAGTAATTTCATCAGAGTACTGAAGTATTGTGTGGAATTGATAGTGCTCCCTTGGGGTACGACATCAATCAAGAGTAATTCCCACCAATTGAAGAATTATAAACCGTACTACCGTGTGTTCCAGTATGGACGCATCCATATATAGCACGACTTTACCTACGACCAGTTTCTACAACCACGAAGAGCTTTCAAAATTTAATATCGTGTACATTGTACTCCTAACATCCTTTATATCCCTGTTCGGAGACGCTCTGTAATTGCATACATTCTGACGTAGTCGTAAGTTCCATTTTCTTTTGTGAAATCCTAATATATAGCTGGATCAAGGTAAACTATTATTGGACAAGCGTTTTCCTGATGATTAGGAATTCTCAATATTCTGAGCACTCATGAAATAAAAATGCATGTTACATTTCTTACAGTTCTCCAACAGGTCTTTTGGTTATATCTAGGCACATTCTAAATCAATACATCGTATGTTCAGAATAATTATTAATCCTTTTTTTTTTCGCAATTCCTTTTCAACGAATGGTTGGAGAAAACAAAGACACTGTCTCTGCTTTTACTACAGGAAACGAAATTCTCTAATGCACGTGTCGCCAGCATTTTATTTTTAATATCATAAAGTTTTCTAATATTACGAAATTAGTATCTATCAATATAAATTACTGATCTTTACTTTAGAATTTATGTAATAATGAGAAGCTAAGTACAACCCTATTTTACCTAATTTTGAATCACAATAAGAACGGATTCTTAGAAAAAAATATGTCTTAACAAATATATTTTTCGTGATTGGTACAGTTTATAATCATTAACAAAATTTCGCAATTGAAGTTTGATTTAATTCTATCAGTTTTATAATTAATTTCGAAGCATGAATTTAAATAACTGCGTCTATCAAACATGAAACACATAGGACAAAAAATCTTTTAAATACAACTTTTTTCCCAAATAAAGAAAAGTTATCGATAAATTCTTTAATTAAAGTGAAATATTTTTTTATTTTCATACATGCGAAGTAAAACTGATAGAACGAGAAATAAAGATAAATTTTTGAAAGAAATATAGCTCCTAACTTGATCGCTTTTTTATCATTCTAATTAAATGGTAACAGTTAACAGTCTTAAAAAGGCTACGATTGCGTTTTTTATACCTTATAGGCACACAAACATACACACAAAAAAATAAGTTGTGTTACTAATTTCGGAGGAAAACTATCTTTTCGAAAACCAATCCCCAATCCGTGAGCAATTAGCATTTATTACTTCTTTCATTTCCTGAAACGGCTTGCTAAAGCAAAAAAAAAAAAAAAAAAAAAAAAAAAAAAAACAGGAATTTTGTGAAAGGTTCGGATGTGTGACGATAAAAAAGTGACTGACGTCAAGTAATTTTCTTCTAGAAAGATAATGAATTTTTTTGTATAACGATTAATAAGAGATTTTAACGAGTTTTGTTGAATTCAGATAGTCGATATCGTGTATTCTACGTGTACGTGTACGTGTAATCAATTGATCAGTAGTTAAGAGTGTTTCCAAAAATATCTTATTTATACCTTAAATATTAATATTAAGAGATATTTTAAATTTAGTAGCTTTATTAATATAAATTTATAAGAAGGGACAGTGGACATTAAATTAATCAAAAATGGACGATAGTTCGTAATTTTATTCTTAATTAGTAATCAATTCCCATTCCTATGAAAATTCATACGTGAAAGCGCATAAAAATATTTCTGAAAATTTTTCATTTTATTAGAATTATAAAATTATGCGTATTTTGTTCCAAATAAATTTACATTGGGTAATAAAAAATAGCAGAAAAAATTATTAAAAAGTCCTCTGGAATATTTTAAAATTATATTTCCTATAATTTTCTAAAAATGATATATTTCATTAAAAAATGTTTGTTAAGAAATTCGACGTATTTACATTTTAATGCATATGCATAAAAAATTCCCGAATGTTTTTAATATAGTGCACTTAAATGAGATCCCCATTATTTGTTTATTTAATAAATTAATGTATGAAGATGTATTTGAATATGAATAACATGTTTTCATAGCCATACTTTGAAGTGATTAGTTAAACTCTGTGATCTGAAAGTAACATATTGTTCTTTTCTGAAATTAGTAACTTTAATTAGAGTAGTTATAATGCAATAAATGTGGATTCTTGATTAAAATTCAAGTTTTGATTATGACTGGAACTTTGATTTTACTTCTTCCTTAACTTATAAGAATATTTATCAAATTGTAATTACAATATACGGAATCTACAAAATTGCACATTTTTTTAAACTGATTATAATTATGTAAAAAGCATTTGCTGTAGTAATTTTGTCATTCCTTAAATTCACTTCATCAATATTTTGCTGCATTCCAAGAGGTATAAGAAGATAAATAGTAAAACGATAGATTAAATTTATTCATAAAACTTAATTAAGGTAAGTATTTATTATAAAATCTGGAAAATATTTTAATAAAAACGATATGATAGTATCTTCTCCAATTTTTTTTTTATTTACTTCAGTTATTGAACTAAATAAGTTGTGGAATTAATGGCAATAAGGAAATTTATTGTTACTGTTACTAAGTATTGTTATTAGATAAAGATCCAAAACGCCGAGATAAAATAATGATAACTTCATAATAACTTATCAAACTTTCCGCAGATCAATTCTGGGCCAGAAAGTTGTGCATTTATCCAACGTTCAATTTAGTCTTTGCGAATTCTCTTTACGTTCCTTACACTTAAGGTATTTACTTGAAATTTCTTTAAGTAACTTTAATTATTAATTAAATTTAACTAATAAGTTAATTTTTTACGTCAGGAACTTTTATACGAAACTTTACAGGAGTCCTTTTCCGTTGCGTTTAAATTTCTTTATTTATCTATGGTATTATATTTAACACCCCCATGTTCATTAAAAATATACCGTAATAGTAAATATTTAATTATATTTTACCATTACGTTAAATATTTGATTACACAATTATTTTCTAATATTTGTCCGATATCATTTTTTGTTTTTTTTTGGTTGCCAGTAGTTAATCAAAATTATAAAAATTCTTTTGTTACTTTTTGTGGAGAAAATTGTATCTGTAACAGACAATATATAATTATCGTTCGTTAAGATTTTTTTTCCTTCGAAAGTTTATCACTCTTCAGACAATCAGGGAATAGGGAGCTAAAAGTTTATGGTAAAAGAATTCAATAGAATTTCCGTGATTTATGCAGAGCCTTACGTCTCATGTTTTTTTACCTCCGTATTAAAAAGGGCCTCCTTTACATTAACCTGTAAGTATTAGAGGTAGAATTACTGCATACATTAATTTTTTTGAAGCCCTTTATTATAGGATGACTTCCAAAAGCATGCTAGAAAAAGGATAGTTAAATTATTAGCAAACATTGGCGTGCTTGATGCGTATATTGCAGTACATAATCCTCATTAATTAAGTCTGTAATCATGTAATTAGTTTAAATTACGAAAGAAAATTAACACACATTCTTTCTATGCTTATAAGAAATGAATTTATTTAGAATGTTCCAAACAAAATGTGTTATCTAATTAGTTGATAATTTTTTAAAATTTAATTAATTAATTTTAATTGGTCAATATTTTAAAATATTCAAAAGTACCATGAAACTTCTTAAAAAACATCAGGTGCTCTTGAATTCTTGACTGTTTGGCAACTCTTACAGGCATAGGGTAATTATTAAGCTATTTCAATCACACTCTCTTAATTTCCTATGCAAATTATGAATTAGAGTAAATAACTAGATAAAATTACTTATTTATTATACCTATCTTGCACTCGAGTGTTCCTTTTTACTCTCTAATAATCTCAGCATGAAACTTCTTGAAAGACATTATGTGGTCTTCCATACTTGACTACTTCACAAATCTTTAGGCATATAATTGGGATAATTATTAATTTCCTTTAAATGTGCCTATTCTTTTTTTACGCATTTTATGAATTAGAGTAAATAGGTAGATAGTATTATTAATTACAAAGGCCTGTGTAACTGGTTTGTAGGGCTTTGGATTTGCGTCTTTTGGCTTGCGAATTCAAATGACGCCGCTCAAGTCCTTCGTGTGTGTATGTGGTGGTTAGCACACCCATAAATCTGTCGTGGGCACAAAGTCTTTCATGTCGAGAGTAATACACTGGTGGTACTGAATCAGAGGTGAACTTCTCTGGTTCAGGTCTAAATTACGATCTTGGATGAGTGAATGATGCCCCCTCCGTAAAAACGGTTGTGATGCGTGAGTAACTAACTCGTACTTTTAACCCTAGATGGTGCTACTTAAAAACAAGAGACGCAAAATTATTTCGCCTTAAAATCGCCAACGAAATTAGTCAGCAGGCTTGTCAATGACAAGTGCCATCAGAAATTACAACACCTAGTTTTACATTCATTTTTTATAGATACCTGACATTCCAATTTTCATTATTACACTCCTACAATTTCAGCATGAAACTTCTTGAGAGATATAAGACAAAATCTTTGGGTATATAATTGGGGTAATTATTAAGTTATTTTAGTTGATACCTACATCTTTTAAAGCATTTTATGAATTAGAGTAAGCGGTTGATAAGATTGTTCTTTATATATTCATTTATTATAAATAACTGGCATTCGAATTTTCACTTTTAAATACCAATAATCCAGCGTAAATACATTGTAGGAAAGAAAAGCTTTATGCTGAAGGTTATTCTATTCCAATAGTGCATATATTGTTCAATATTATGCGTTACCTTGGTACCCCAACTGTACATTCTTTTCATAAAATAATATTTTAATATATTGGATTATTATTAAGTTTTTAGTTTTTTTTATCGGTTGCAAAATAATTTTTCATTAAGATAAACCAGATTCTTATATATTAATTTTGAATGAACTGAATCACACCTGTTCTGCAGTGACAGGCACTTTCTTCAGTTTGGCCAAGGCGCACATGGTTTCCGCGTCGTTGCGAAGGTCACTTTGGCAACCGCAGAGGATGATGGGGATGTTCTGACTATGCTGGCGGATTTCCGGAAACCACTAGCAAAAAGATAACAGAACACAGGATTTAAGCATTTATACTAGGAAAAATTAAACATAAAAATTTCACAACTATCTTGAATTCTGTTTGCCTATGACTATTTCGATAAGTTGAATACCAGCAAGTAGCTGTTAGGCGTTTCTGTTTCTAAAAAAAGATGAAGTGGTTGAATAAGTGATTGTTAATATTTATAAATTATAGCAAATAAGAAATCTTCAATTATCATCTTTCAGTGTTTATTTTCGGAATGATAATTCATTTTATCTTTATACATGATCAAAACAAGTTTTATATAATACATCTTTAGATATTATTTTCTTAAGTTATCATTCCTCTAAATAAATCGTAAGATATGCAGAAGATTTTTTTTAAATGAATGGCAAAGTTTTTACCATTAAAGTGATCTAGATAATTTTAGCTAGTTTAATAGGTTACCTAAAATATCAAAAGTAATATTTTTAAGTGTTAAGGTAGTTGTAAAAATCCAATGAATTTGATGATACAAAAATCCTCCATTCAAGACAAAACAAAATAATTCAAGTGAAAAAAAAGGCGCCGATGCCTCTATACATTTTGGTTAAGTCAATATTTGCTATAATTTCAGCATTTCAATGGAAAATATCTCAGATAAATTTATTTCAGTTGATACTGTGTGATAGATTCTTAATTTCTCTGTCTGCAAATTTTATTTATGACTCTCAATGAAAAAGCATGAAGAAAAAAAAAGGAAAAGAAAAGATTGTTAGAATAGATATTTCTATCTTATTTACAATAATTAGGTTAATTTTTGTCAATAGTTGCCATAATTTCAGCAATTCATTGAATAATAACTCAGAAAGATTTATATCAGTTGATACTATGTATAGAACTAATAGATTCTTGATTTCTATGTCTAAAAATTTTATTTACGAATCTGAATGAAAAGGCATGAAGAAAAAAAAAAGAGAATATGTTTAAAATAAATATTTTTACCTTATTTACGGTATTGTCCAGAGAGTCCGGGCTACCAATTGTGAAGCAGAGTAGGAAAACACTTGCGTCTTTGTAAGAAAGAGGACGAACTGTGTCGTAAGCCGATGTTCCTGCAAGAAACAAAATAAATTTATAAATGAGATTTTATAAAACATTGAAATTGTTAAAATCCGTTAAATAATTATACATGGCATACAGAAAAGAATATTTTATGAATTTGAAGTATTTTTTATCTTGCGCAGTAATTACTTGGTCAGTTATTGAAAAATACAAATAGTTGACGGATGGTAAGTAGATGTTGAGTCAGTGGTGACATTCGGTGATGAATGTGGCATCATTAGATATAAAAATGAAGGAACCATGATATTCGAGAATCTTGGAGATAAATCTATTATGAGTCGAGTTCCAATATTTCTCCTTAACATTATCACATGAGATATAAAAAGCTGAGAGAGGTCAGTAATAGCAGCCGAACGAAGCATTTTTTTGGAATGTTGTTCGAAGAATTCTCTGTGTGCTTTGTGCTATTCACTGATTCGTAACAGGGATTGGTTACATATTTAATTCTATTTATTGCAAATGTTATTTTCATGAATGCTTCGATTATGTTTGCTTTTACGTACTCTCTATTTGTTATTCATCTTTTTGGATTTTACTCCATAAATCCAAAAATTTCTCATTCCTGAGTTTATGATTTTTCCTTAATGATTTATTTCATATAGAATAATAATAAAAATATTTTACATTTCATTAAGAATGTAAATATCTTTTTGAAATTTCCTTCAACTATCTCGTCTGTTATTTAATTTGATTCACATTTATGAATTTGTTATTTGAAGTATACTATTTCTCGAGCCGGCATCCTGGCATAAGGGTAGCGCATCTTTCCCGCGATCCTGGAGTCCCAGTTAGGGCATGATTGTTCTTCTGTGTTCTATCTGTGAGGCGTATGAATGTGCCTACTTTTAAAATGGGGGTGTGCAAGCGAATGCGATCCCTGAAGTTGCTAATTCGTACTCTTACTATTTCAATTAAGATAGTTAATGCTACTGAAAAAAATGAGATGTCTTAAATCGCTGAAATACAACTGTCGGTGGGCTTGTAAAGTGCCATAAGTAAAAACAACTACTATATTACATTAATCCTCTACTTTTTCGATTGTTTGGTAAATTTAGAAAAGAGAAGGGAGTATTATAACGAGAAACGAGAGACAATAATGTTCCTGAATCTCTCTCACGTCACATTTCCCTGAAAAAGTTGTAGATTTTAGGTAAGACCGCGAAAGCTGGATGATATTGACTGACAATATTTACTAAATATAGATCTTTAGATTGAATCTAACATTTTTACTGAATCTATGGTTGGTACTCTGGCATTTTTTTTGAGATAATCATCCGCATACGGTTAATGCGGAAGTAACAGAAATCAGTATTTGTATTTTAGATATTATATATATTATATTTATTATATATTTAGATTTTTTTACAATTGAGCAAAACCACAATTTGATATAATTCAGTTGCAGCTACAAATTCATTTATTTATGTTTCAAAGTTTTGCTTATTTCGTTACATGCATATGATTGGATTGTCTCAAACGAAACAATTAAAATTGAGACAGAGCTAATCATAATTTTCAATATGAACAATTGTTTCATTTAAGGATAAGTTTGATGAATTAAGTTTAGCCAAACAATCTAAATTATTTAATTGGAGCTTGTTGAGTTGTGACTTAAGGCACTTTACAAGCCCGATGACAGTTACCTACAACAATTTAAGCCTAGGCAGCTTCTCTTTTTTCTTCAGAAGCGCCAACTAGGACCAAGAATTCGACTTAGCTATTCCAGGCGTCACATCCGCTTGCTGATCTGTTTTTTACAGATGGGAAGGCGTCATTCATTCCCTTTACAGATCGAACACAAAAGAAGAGCAACCATGCCTCAACCCAGGATTTCCAGATCATGGGGAAGAAGCGCTACTCCTATGCCAAGATGCCGGCTATGTATTTCCGTGCATGGTTGCCCAGAAAAAATTCAAAAACATAATTACTTTGATTTGTCTATCCAAAAAATTTGTTTTCAATACTATAAGCTTTTCCAAACTTAATGCTTTGAAAATTGTGTATTCCCAATTATTTTATTTCTAGTAACTTTTTCTGTTGTTCTAAACAAATTACCCGTTGAATATTGAACTGATACTAATATTTAGACATTTAAAAAAGAATTGGATATGGCATTGAGTAACATACCCTATAATGATAGAAACATTTACCAATGTTTTTGTTTTTATGATTTGATTATCAGATGAATATAATACATAGAAAACGTGATGTAATACTATGAGGGCTCGTGTTCATAAGAAAAAATTGGGAGTATCGCAGCGATTTTTAAATCCATCTCACATCTTGTAAGAAGAAGATGATATAATCAGGAAGGGTTGCTAAGTGACTTCACAATTAGTTTGGCTTGTGGCTGTGAAGTCACCTTAACTGGTTCCATTTTTTAAATTTATTTAGTGATGAAAGTTATTTTGTAATGAGTTGGTTGCATAATTGAAGAAGTTATAAGTTTTCAAATTTTAGTGATTTATTCAAAAACACAATATGAATTAAAAACAAATTAAATCTTTGCTATGAATTGCTGTATTTTATGACTATTAGATTTTATGAAGAAAACGAAAAATTTTCTCATAACTTTCAGTAACTAGTATCGATTGAGAAAATCTATGTTTGGGTTAATAGAGTGGTGGCCAAATAATTTCGGCATCATATTAGCTATATGAATGAAACCGTATATATATATAATTGTATCGGGTTTTCTACTCGATACAAGAAATATATTAAATAAAATTGATTTTTATGCTAGATATATAGATATTTACGTAATGACGAAGTTTATGAAAACTAATCTTAAAGTTAATTAAAAAAAATTTACGTTCAAGAGAAATTAGAATATTTGTCCAGAGTTTCTGTCAAGAATCTTTTTTGATAAAATGCAGTTAAGATGGACTTTTTCACCTTTACATTGATTCAAATTACCATTGGTCTGACGCCAGATGCCATGTTTTGGGACATTTATAGAGGGCGGAAAATTAAATTTCGCTTTACTTTAACTTTTCACGCAGATGGTTTGGGAATATTGATATCTTAGGCTTAAAATTATTATTATTTATTAGCCATATAAAGTAGAAGGCACAACGAAAAACATAAGGAATAATAAATAAAAAATAGTACGTAGAAATTATAAAATTATTTTACACAAATATTTCTTGGCCTTTTGTTTTTGTATACGAATGGAAAATATTATAATCCTCGCTCAAACCAAACTTGAGATCGCTTCGTTTGTTATATCTTTCACAGTCTGGAAAACGAAATTTTAAAACTATGTCTGTACATTATGTACGGAAAAGTTTTAGCTCAAAAAATACAATGAGTTGAATGTCTGAAATTTGGCAGGCAGTTTATGCATCAATTTTGTATTCTTTCAAATTTTGGGCTGGAATTATTCATCTTCAAGCTATCTATATCTTCATTCTTTTTCCTACGAACACAATAATACAAAAAAGTAAAAAGCTAGGTTAATAAAATTTTATAAAATTATGGATATCGATAAAGCTATCTGAATCATGTAATTTTATATACATGTAAACGATCACACGATAATTCAATTTTTCAATTTTATCTATGCAATAGGGATTGTATAGTTAGTTCTCTTGTTTTTTTCCCATTGAGTAATAACATTCAGTTACCTTACTGATGTCCATTACATCAGTTAATGTCTGTAAGTGATGCTCTTTGTATATGTTTTGACAGCAGTTTTCACCTAAATTCCGTTTTTTCATGAGTTTTAAAGAAAAGAGCGTTATCTTTAATTATCCAATTCATTGAACTTTTTATACCATTCAACTATAAGCTGTGTTCTTAACAGTTTTGATATGACCCAACAAGTATTTAATGGTGTACATGAATTGAAAAAACAACATTTAATCTTTCTTTTGAAAATGAACCGAGATGACCTTTATATTTCAAAGACTAAAAATTTGCACAAATACTATCAAATTAAGATTTAGATGGTTCAACTACGAATTTGACTGAGTAATTAAAGAGAAATACCAAAATGTGAAACGGAAGATGAAATAAGTTTGGCGGTCAATTTAATTGTTAATATCTTTATATATACAGTATATATTTTACTCGATGGAACTAATTCAAGTTGCATGGCAGTCATGTAATCAGCGTTTCTTCCAGTTGTATTAACGCCTTGTTACATGTTCCCTCATTCTGAATTGTGATATCATGTATCTTTTCGCACAGCAAGATTTGAATTAGATTCCATAATTAAATATTCACCGTGAGAAGTGAGCAGGAATTGATTAATATCATGGTGTTGTCTGAAAAACAATTTCTTTGGCGTTGATATTCCTAAATCAAATGTAATCAGTCAGATACGGGTTTAAATGTGTAAATAATCGTAGCCATTGCAAAGAGCAGTAATGTTCTCAACACGCTTTTATTTCGCTTCTCTTGCTTCGTACATTAAATTTTTTTTGAAAACAAGGAATTTTGTAATTGAATTTTTAAGATAATTTTTGTAAAATTCAGTTGTATTAGACTTTTTGTTTAAGCGTATATTCCTGATGGAAATATTATATTTTATTTGGTACTTTTCCGTTGTACGGGTGCAAGATGTCACCAATGTAAGCCAAACGTGAGTTAAGTCACCAAACGTAGCGAATGGCAAAACAAAAAGCAACAATGTGAACAAAACGAGATCAAAGTCATCAAGTGATGGAGATGTAAAAACGCTTGAACTTAAAATTTGACGTAATTCTGTATTTTTGGGGACTTTTTGACGATTTTTTACTTTTTCCAACTAACGATTATTTGGTGACTTTTTAACGTTGTTCCGTTGCACCCGTATAACGGAAAAGTATCTTTTTATTTTTCACAACTTGATTGTTAATTAATTGATTCCTTTTATTTAAGCTTTAATTCTGTTTTGGAAACATTTAATAATGGATATCAGAAACAATTATTTTTAAATTCCACAGTAATTATATTATCGAATCGTGAAATATATTTAAAAATTAATCTAATAAGAATAACTAATATTTTTTTATACCAATTTTTCAGTAGATAATTATTTGCTTTCAAAAATAAGGAAAGAAATCTAAAGAATGTGAGGAGATGAAAAAAAGTTCCATAGATTCATTATGAGAAAAATTAAAATTTAGTGGAAACAACATTAAATAAGATCATTAATTTATAATAATAATTTTAATTAGAATAAATAATCGGAGTTAAAGGACCATTAAATTCCAATTTACAGGTAAAAGTTCTGTAACACTTTTAGTATTATTTAATAATAACAATAACCTACACCGGGGAATCCCAAATACGGTGTAATAAATTTTCCTAATATGGTGGTTAGTTTTTTGCTTCTTTAAATGATCAAAATAATAGTGAAGGATTAATGAGCTCAATTATCTCTTTATTATGAAATGCATTTTCTATGGGAATAGTTGCCCATGGGTTGATATGATCATTAGGATTCAACTATAATTCCCTCTCTATTATCATTGCGAAGTCAGATCATTCACTAAATTTTGTATATTTTCATGCAAGATGAATTTAAGTCTAACTTGATCAGTTTGACATTAATAAAAGCATGCTGATAGATATTTCTTCGCAATTCCCTTTAAAAATGTTTGTATTGATTCGAAAGCTCATGTTTGAGTAGAAAAAAATTAGTTTCAAATTAAGTTCTAAAAAACTCAATTTTTAAGGCTTTTTCTTATATTCATAGATTAATTCATGAGAATTTCTATCATTTATATTCAATTGATTAGGTAGGGGCTAATTGCGTTTATTTTTAGGGTATGCGTTTATTTTTATCCTAAATGACTTGATATAATTTAAATCTTAACAAAAAATATTGCAAGAAGTACTTAACTTTCCGCATTGTATAGTCATTAAGAGATAAAAATCAAATTGAAAGAAGATACGTGTTAAATAGATTGTAATAAAAGAGAAAATCATTCACCTGATGTGTCCCACAAAGTGAAGTGTATTCTGTAGCCTCCAACGCAATAAGTTGCAGTGTATCTTTCAAACCCAGTTGGCGTATACACCTGAAAGAGAGAAAATTTGTTATCCATTTATATAAACGAATAATATGAATACATCGTATTATTAGGGAAGATGTAGATATTTGTTTGATATGCGTATAACATCGTTTATTTCTTTATATAAACTAACGAAAGGGAAATATCTTATTATCAGTTTGATATGCTTATAAGATCCTTTATTTTTGCAGCATTCCTGGTAACACTTCTTCCTAAGATAGAATATGGATGATCTGCATATGATAAAAAGTAGTAAATCTAATTTTTTGAAAATGGAAAATACACTGGAAGGCAAAAACATCAACGAGGTGATTAGAAAATACTTGCTTTTCGAAATAATGAAGTTTTTTTTAGAAAATTTGAATGAATTATAAATAAATAAATAACAAAATAATTACTTATATAGATATACTACTGAAATCACGATATTACAATATATAGAGCTTCTAAAATAATGTTGTTATAATAGGGATGCATTACTGAAATAATGATGTACTAATATAGATATACTTCTAAAATAACGATGTTACAATATAGATGTACATCTAAATAAAAGATGTTATAACATAGATGTACTACTAAATAAAAGATGTTATAATATAAATGTACCACAGAAATTACGATGTAATAATATAGATGTACAGCTAAAATAACGATGCATACTGAAATAATGATGCACTGCTGAAATAAAGTTATACTACTGAAATAACGATGTGTTAATATAGATGTACAAACGAAAGAAATACGATTAACTATTATTTCTCTCATATTGAGATCAATGTTTCGATGACGGCTTCTAATAAGCAATAAAAGTGTCTCCAATAAAAAATAGATAGTAAATCAGCCATGGATATTTAGGACCTTAACGAATTTCAGAAATTTCGGCATATATTATTCTATTAATAAACCAGAAAATGTACTAATGAATTACCGAGTTCAATAAAAAATATTTTATTAAAAAAAACAGTACTTATTGGATCAAAAATTAACGGAAATGCAAAATTGTCCAGAAAGATATACTATATTTTAAAAAAATTCAAAAGAAAATCTAAAGTCTAAAATCAGTCTATTGCATCAAAATCATTGCATCAAAATCACTGATATCGGCATGTATTTCTTTGTACTTCCATTGATGTTTACCTTTCACACTTCTAAAAAGTTGCTATTTGATGAGTCGGATTAGAATACAACTGGAGTATAGAGAAAGCACGGTAGAATTCTCCACCATTTACTTTACTTGCTTACAGATATATGTAGCATGCAAATCAGGTTTGAATTAAAAGTAATGATTGGATCTTAAAACTTGATTCATTCTGAAATTTCTAATATAATAAAAAATTATTTCTAGTTTTTTCTTTAAATATTTATTTCTTAGTATATACCAAATTGTAATAATAAATCAGAAAAATAATGTCCTCTTTTGTCAGGATCTAATAAATTAACTGTTATTGCTTAATGTTTTAATAAATTGTTTCATACGCATATTTTTCTCGTTTTTAATTCACTCCGGGAAGGTTAATCAAAACAATTTTTACAACTTTCTAAACAATTACTTAAAGCTCCATTTAATTAAAAAATAATATAATGGGTGCAACATTTTAAATATTTCTAATTCTTTAAAGAGGTGTAATGAAAATTAAACCGCTTTAAAAAATTAGAAATCCTTCAGGTATCTAAATTAATTTTTGCCTTTAGAACGTTTATTTTTAAAAGATTGAACTCAATTATTTTTTTTAATTATTGTTTTTTCAAGCGTTTAGTAAGAGGGAAAATAAAATGTTTTATATCCTTTGATAAATAAAAATAAATCACTGCTGTCCGAATAATGTTTATAAACTAGATAGAAAATAACATGACACAAAAATTCGTTATCTTAGAAATTCAAAGGACTTAATTGGTTTGGTTTGAAGCCAAAACCAAAAACCAAACCAAATCAAAGGACTTAAAGAAAAATATGGCCTCATTTTCTCTTCTAATACTTACTTCTAAATCATTTCCTCTTCAACATTTAAAAATAATAGAACGAAGTGAATTTTAAATTCCCTTTTTCAAAACACAGACAATATAATCAAGTTTTACATTTCTTTCTTTTTTTAAAATTAATCTCATTTCATATTCTTAAAAATCATTATAGTTACTTTAAATTATTCTGAAACTTCATTGTTAACTTGCCCCTATGTGTCAGTCAAGTAAAGAAGGATTCAATTAGAATTTTATAGCAAATAACAAAAGTGAACGAAATTATGTTTAATAAAAGAAAAAGCCACTTTTGTAAAAAAAAAAAATGCACAAAACTGAAAGGATATTATTCATCTGTGGATAGGGAATTTCATTTTCAATTTAATCAAAGTTTCAAATGGAAATTTATTAAGAATTAAAACATTTACATGAAAAATAATAATACAAATCAAATCATATATGAAATATCTCTCGCAAGATAATAGATTTTATCTTTATTATTGTTCATTTTAAATTATAGTTAATGCTGAATGGCAAAATGTATGTGTTTTATAATAACACATAATAAATTCCATTAAATTTGAAAATAATTATCGATATATTTTCTCAAAACTGATCAAAATATACATTGTATTAAAAACTTATTATTCTTTTAATCATAATCATTATATTAACTATATTATTCCTTTTTCTGTAAATCGCATGGAAGAAAGGATTTTTTTATTTTTGAATTTGCTAGATTACCACCCTCCACTTTTTATAAAATTGTTGAATAATTCTTGCCAGTTCTTTTTATGTAAATTATTTTAAAAAAAGATAGACCGCTTCATAATTAATCGCAAGTTATTCAAGTTGTATTAATACGAAGAAAATTAGACGATAAAGATAGATTTATTGATAAAGGCTTCTGGAGAAAAAAAACCATGAAAACTTTCAGCATAAAGTATTTCCTTTTTAGACAGCTTTCTTGATGTTTTTCCTGAAAATACAAAATTCATAAGGAAATACCCTTCTTCTTATCTGTAAAAAAAAGCTCAAGAAGAGCCTTTTAAAAACACACAAAAGCAAAGAATTTTTGATTTCATCTTTTGAATCGAGACAATAAAAATTAAAAAGCTCTTGCACAGCATATTTCAAAGAATCATCACAGAAAAATTTGTGATCTATAACAATGCCTGAAATGTTTTTGGAACTCTTCCAACCTTATCTCTTCTGTAAAAGATATTTCAAAAATAAAAGAACTCCTGTTAACATTCAGAAAAAAAGTTCACAGGGATTCGGGGAGAAAAGATGTAGAGCAAAAATATTTGATTCTAAGTCAAAACGTTTCTTATGATTTTTTGACGAGCATTATTGAGAATTAAGTTCGGAAGTATATTCATGAAAACAGAAAACAGTTCGTGTCAGATACTTGGTTGCAGCGTTGAATTTCAGATACATTTAGCAATATATGATTGTTTAATGGGTTTCTTTGAAGTATTGTTCTTTTTTGTATTGAAATAATGAAATAAAGATGGTTTATAATTATAGAAATCGAATGTAGTTGCTGTTTTAAGAGTATTTCTTTTTTTTTTACGGAAAAACTTTCCAAAGTATATGCAAAATTTCAGAGATAATAGAGCTAAGAATAAACAAAACTTGTGAAAGAAAAACATTTAAAAAACCTTACTTTGTTTAGACGTTGAAAAATTAAGCTACAACGATCCAAACCTCTGGTAAAAAAACTGTTGCTGTAAATTTTCAAGTTGCTCAAAAAATAATTGTGATTAAGAAGTCCTAATTAAGCGGTAGATCCATCGTTCTGGTTCATTCATAATTATTGAGCATGTCATACGTTCAATCAAAACAGTTCTCTAGAAAAAATTAACTTTTTCAAAAAAAAAAAAAAAAAGCCACAAATACATGCACTCATGATACGGAGTTTACCAAAACAACAGAAAGTCATCGAAGCATATCGTTTTAAATTGAAAATATGTTGGAAAAGGTAGAAATAAGGAAAAAGCCTTCAATAATATATCCATTTATCATCGATTTTTTGTATAATTAAGGGCTTTTTTGTTGATTTTAATTGTTTGTTTGCTTATTATGAATTTCTATAAAATATAAAAATTGTTTTCGTGCTTTTTCATATTTAGGAACTATATTTTTTCTTGTGGTTTGGAATGCTGTGGACAAAAATACATATAATCATACCAATAGTGGAAGCTTCGAATTTCGTCTGTCACTTACCTGAATTTACGAGTTAATTCTGCGAGAATTTTGAAAACATCTTTAAGAATGCGATACATTTTGAAGTGTGAAATCATCTGATGTATTCCAGATATTATGGTATAGAATTTTGGTATGCTGTAATTTGCTCTCTGAGTGCATTTTGAAATTATGATAGGAGAGCATTCTTTATGTTATTTCAAAATAACTGCCAAATTTAATGATCATGTTTTGATCACTCAATTTTGCTGGGAATGAGGAAAAAAGCACTTAAGTCATATTAAAGATTAAATTATTTTTAATGTCGATAGTAAGTTCTTAATAAATTCTTTCTGATTTTTTAAAAATTTAGTTTAAAACTACTCTTTTTAAATCAAATAAAATTACAAATATAGGGCTATTGCAATGCTTCAGGAGATGCTTCTGAAATTTCATTTCTTACTTCTTATAGGTTTCGAGATTATTTCATTATAACTAAACTGTAAGTTATATAAGATAGGTTTTGCAATTTTTTGTCAGATTTTTCAATATTAATAGCTGTATTGTTGAATGATCTTTGATAAAACTATGGAAATTGAAATCGAATGAAAAGATGGATAGTAATGCAATTTTAACAAAAATTGAACCTAGGAAAATCCACAAATTTTAATTAAGTGTTAAGAATGAAACTTTTTCTGAACTGGCATTATTTAAATACTATCACAAAATTTGAACAATGAAGGCTACACTTAAGTCTTTAATATATGAAACCAAAGTATTATAAATATGTTCAACTTGCTAATATTATAAAGAAAGATATGTGAGGTAACAATAAAAGTATCTCAGTCTATTATGATGACATAAACTAACAATTAAAGTTTATCTTAGTCTATTATGATGACATAAATAAATTTGAAAGCATCATAGTGTTTGAGGATCTAAATTCTATTTTATTTTAATGTCTAACACAGTACTGAATAATTTTAAATCAAATGTAGATGAAAAAAATCAAAGATGAAAGCTATTACATTTAAATGTAAGTTATAATTTATTTATAGAACTACAAATATTGAAATGATGCATACAATTTGGGGGATTTCTATTCCTCAGTTTATGAACAATGTAATTATTTAACAAGTGCATAATAATTGGAATTGTATTTGTAATTATAGTAAAATGTCATTCTTAAAAGTAGGTAAACTAGTTCCAAACTAAAAAGCCAATTTCGAATAAAAAATAGATTGTTATTTCAAGACTGTAATTCAAACAATCCATTGAAAGGACAAATTCACATTTCAGATACCGTTTTGATAAATAAAATGCATTATTTATTTTTTTATAGAATAGTAAAAAATTACATTGTTTGTTCATATTTAAATGTGCATAACTCCTTAAAATAAAACCTGGAGTATGAGATGTAACTTTATTTCTGATGTATTTTAGTATCCTATTCATTTCTTCAATACAGGGAATTATAAAAGTCACTCGGCTCTAAGTCGCATTCTCATTGAAAGGGGAAAAGAGCACAAACCTGTTGCAACAAAAGATTTTGTTCAAGGAATATAAAATGAAAGAGGCTAGACAAAGTTGCCTAACCGTATGCCTACATTGAGATTTTTTATGATGAATATCTAAACAGCTCTTGCGTCACATTCTTCCTTAAAGGAAGAACATTCAAAGATCTTTCAGACTAATGAGAATATACAAAGAAATATAAAAGTTCTTTCACATTAATGACGGCAACGTTTTTCGTTGTTTTTGTTGCTTACAGCATTTTATAAGTCAGCTGACAGATCTGTTAGTGATTTAAACCGAGCGTCTTTTGTTTTTTCAGCAGCACCAATTAGAGCCAAGACTTCATACGTCACATTCACAGGCAAATTTCCTTTTACGGAAAGGGGATTAACATCCACATACCACAGATAGAACACAGAAGAAGAACAACTGTGCCCGTACCGGAACTTGAACCCAATATGTGGGGAAGATGCGCTACCCTATGCCAGAACGCCAGCGTCTGGATTATTCTAAATTATAATATGATTAATAATGTAATTAAGAAAAAACTAACAACTGCCATCAGTAACTAATAAACACATTTCAAAGTGAATTTAAACAAAAAAATTAATCTAGAAAAGGAAATGTTACGGTCATAAAACGTTTTAACTTAATTAAATTGATTGAAAACCTCAGTTCCCGATTAAAAAATTCAAATTACACAAAAAAGTAAATAGGTAAGAAAAGCAAACAAGGTAAAAAGTCCGTTATTTTGACAATCTTTTGTTTCAATATTCTGTGATCAAGTCTGACCGAGTTATAAAGCTTCGAATATCTTTATTTTAGGACAACCAAAAATTTCATTATTTTAAAAAGTCTTAGGGGCAGTGCAATTACTTATTGGCATGAAATCTTCAAGACCGCCAATGGAAAAGTATAAAATTGTAAATTTTTATAGAATATAAATATTCAAAATTACATATTCAATAAATTTAATTTTCAAAAGAGGGGATCTAGTTTCTTTAAATTATTAATACTTCAAGAATATTTTATTAAATATGACTCTAGAATAAAATAAAAAATAAAAAATGTGTAATCTATATAAACATATTTTAATTCCAATTATATAAAATACAGCCATTTATTTTAGTTGGAGTATTTTTTCTTAGATTTATAGGCCAAAAAATGAAATTTCAGAAGTTAACTGTTAATCCCTAATTAGAGTGGATATCCTCTATAAGTTATAAGGTATATGCCTTTAAATTTATTATTGTATTATATTGTAATAATATAAATAATATAGATATTTAAAGACATCTCAGACAACTTTTATTACATATTGTTCTTTTAAAAACTATCACTTCATATTTACTTCATTTCATACAAACATGTTTAGAGCATTTACTTCACTAAGTTTAGTTTGTATATGCGCGTGTGCGTTTGTTGATTCAATCTTTCAATTTGATTTTTTGCTAGTATGACGATAGAGCTGATTAAAACTATTTTTACTACTGTGCTGTTGAAGGCTAAATTTCCTTTTCTTTTAGTGCAAAATAAATCGTTGGATAATACAATTAAAATATTTTTTAAAGACTTTGTAAAAATAGAAACTTCATTTATAGCTTAAAATTTGCTATCATTGAAGAGATTATTTTCTTGAATTATAAGTTGATGTAAAAGTTATGTATGAGCTGTAACCTTTTGGAAATTATGGTAGAAAAAGGCGAACATTTCACTTAGTTTATAATCAATAAAAAACACATAATTTTTAAAATGTAATTAAAAATCAAACAAATTCATTCCGAGGTGCACATTACCACCCACTAGAGTATTAGTGTTCCTAATTTGATAGTTGTAGGTCAAATGGATGGCGAGCAAATCGGTGATGCACATACGCATCTTAATTATAAGTAATGATTGCACAGTTATTAAATTACTATATAAATTGTTTAATTTAGTAATTAGTTCATTTCAGTAATTATTATTTATTTTTATATATAGTAAATTGAATGGTGTCATCTTTTATAGTATATATGAGCTAAAATAATAATACTGTCTTCAAAAGCTAAAACTTTCTCAAATTAATTAATTTTTCAATTTTAATTTTAAGAATTACAGACTGAGTGCTGTTAATATTTTATATTAAATACTTCAGATGCCAGGCATCATTTAATATGGCTACTTTTAATATTATTAAGTTGTTTTATTCTCTAATTTAAAATTTGTTACATTATATGATTAAAAACAAGTTTCCTAAAAAATGTTCTCTTTCTGCTCAAGAATCAGATAAATTATGAATTATGGTTTCTGAAGGTTTTCTGGTAGAAAAATGAGCAGTTATAACTTTTTACTGATAAATGATACTCATAAACGACCAATAAATCTGTTGCAATATTTTTCACAAATTTGGCAGTTGTCGTCTGACAAATTGTAAGTTGTTTATCTAGGAAAAATGATGAGATTCAAAAGGCTCAATCAAAACAAACTATCAATCTTAGCAGGAAATATATAGGAAAAAAAGAAAATGTATAAGAATTTTAATGAAATAATGCGTAGCTTTAGATGTAATGAAAACATTTGAGGGGCTGAAATTTATCAGTATTTTTAAGAAAAGCAATTTTTTTTCACAACCGATAATTTGTTACTTTATCAATGCCTTTTTCATTTTCATATATCATAAAGTAATAATAATTTTAAAATTAAGTTTATGAAAGCAGTTAAATTATTTGAAATATAATTAAAGTCCAGTAACATTTATTGATAGCATTAATTTCCTATACCTCCATGATAATAAAAATGACTGTTTAAAAATTATTTTGTTTTTACTACATATTTCTTTTTTATCATTTTCTAAATTAAAAAAAAACCCTGTAAATTCTTTGAAATCAATCAATTAATGGTTATGCAATACATGCTAAATAAACTTTTAAATGCATTAATTTTCATTTTTTTTATAAGTAGAATTTTCGATCAACTGGGATTTCGTTATAGTCAATAAGAAAAATCCAAGGGAAAAAACTTATAAGATTTTTAATTTTTTTAAAAATAAAATATATCGATGTATTTTTACATCATCATGAACAATCATTTCTTGAGTCCTTCAAATGTACTGCATACAAAAATAAAATATTTCAAACATCAATGATGCTTCTCATTTCATTACAAAACACGAAAACTCATGGAGCAATTACTTTTATTATTTAAACATAAAGAGCTTTGCTATATGACCAGGGTTGTGGAATTTTACGTCTCTATTGAATTTGTAAGTACAGGCCAGTGACCATCACTATCTTTCCGTACATTCACAGATGGCAAAAGATGAGAGGATTTTCTGAGTTTAGTAAACTTGTATAGAATCGATTTTACATATTGATATATTTTTACATCACAAGGTTACGTTTTTCTAACATAAATTTATCAGTATAAGCAAAAATATGAATATTATTTATTACTCTTACCTTGCTTCTATCCAAAGAGAATTTTTCATGTATGCTGTTATTGCTTTGTATATAAGTTATCATAACTAGAAATTATGATGGAATGAAATTCATATAGTGTGAGAACAAGGAAAATTGCCACAAATCAAGAAATAAGTTATCAAACATTCTAGTTTTGTTTTAAATAAATAAAATTATTCTGATAAAAATAAAAGCATTATACAAAGGCTGCTACATAGAAGGATATGAGGTTTGAAATGTACAAAATCTACATTACTACGTACAAGGGGTGTTCAAACGAAATGATACGAAACATCGTAACAACGTAATGGTTAACATGTTTGCTTTTGCTGCTATGAGAGAACGTAGCGAGACGTCTATGGGCGTAATTGGAATCTCTGGTGTAGATTGAAGCATTCACATACACCCTCATGCACAGGGGAGACCAGAGGGAAAGAGCGCCGTTCAAAGCCCACGACTTGCTGAATTTCTTGAGCGCGGAAGAACCATGAACTCCGATGCGTATTGTGAGAAACTCGAGGGAGTACGCAGGCCCATCAGGAGTGACAGACCGGGGATACTTTTGGAGTGCGTGGTTTATGCTTTATGAAAACGAGCTTCCATACGTCTCCAAGATTACACACACTGAACTGGCCAAATTAAAGATCTGAGCAGCTTGACTATACAGCCCGGACATGTCGCCCTGCTATTCTGAGATGTTTGGTTTCTTGAAAATCCACTTGAAATTGAAGCCCTACAATTATCAAGGATTGTGTAAAGGACTAAATCTCGTCCCGCTCACAGAAACACTGGAAGCTAGGAATTCTTCGGCTACTTAATCAATGGGATCGTTGTGCTTATACCTATGATGCACAGTGAATAGAGCCATTTATACCCATAGTGTTTCGCATTTTTTTATTTGAGCAACCCTTCTACCTGAGACACCTATAAATATTTATTACTCACGTTGGTTTGTTTAGTACTAGCACAATACTACATTATAGAGTAATACAATGTGAGCTAAACAATATCTATGACTGCAAGAAATGCATGACAATGCTCATTTTGATTTTGATCTCAAGGAAATTGATTTAATTCAGATTTAGAAAAAACGATACAAGTGTTTATTTCAAACGATTATATGGTTTGCAACGTTTAAAAACTTCCATTCTTTCATTTTGGGTGGATTAGGTTTTCTTTTAAATATTATCTTGTTTATTCATTTTCAAATTTTCTTTTATGTCTTTTGATGATAAGAAAAAAATAATGGAGAGGATTTTTTTGGATCCTTGCCAGAAAAATCTTTTTTAATGTTATGAAAGAGTACAACTCTTTAAAAGAAATTCTTATCCTAATATTTCATATAAAATATTAAATCAAACTTGTATTTATTTATGAAAGGGCATACATTTTTTTTTGATAAATAAGCGTCCAAAGACTTTTAATGTTTCATTCAAAAGAATCTTTTTGATATATATTTCTGTCGAATCTTTTACCTTGTTTGTATTTGCTGCAAATAAATTTATTTCTAAAGAAATTTATAGAATTTGAACGATGAAAGGGAAAGTTATAAAAAGTATATACGTGAAATGAAAAAAAGTGCTTTAAAAATCAAAATTTGATTAACAGAAAAGAAATAAATAAATGAAAAGAAACAAAAAATATTAAAATATAAAATTTCATACAAACAAAGTCATATTTATTACGACAAATCTTTTTTTTTCAGATATGACTGAATTTATTTGATCTTAGGATTTATGAATTCAGGACAACAACAATTTTTGATTTCCAGAATTTGGATTTAGATTTTAGAGTATGTCTAGCAAAAATATTATTTGGATAATGCATTTGATATGATATACATCAAATGCCATAGTATCAAATTTATTCTATTAACCTAACTCTTAAAACTCTTATATATTCATCCTCAGGATTACATTTTTTACATGTTTACAGGCTGGATCTAATGCTTACTATATATTCATCTTCAGGATTACATTTTTTACATGTTTAGAGGTTCGATATAATACTCATTGTTTACTATTTTAACTTTTTAAAAAATTCTCTTAATTCTAAAGGAAGAACAAAAAAATATCAAATGTAATAATAATTGATATGAAAAATTTAAAATAAAAAAGGAAATACAAGAAAAAGCATCATACAAAGTGAAAAAATATAAGGAAATAACCAAATTAACTTAATATTAAAAATAGACATATATTAACAAATAGAAAAAAGACCTAACGAAATGAATGAATTTAAAAAATGAAATCTGAATAAAAAAAGCACTACTCTAGAAAAACAACTACAAAAATAATTATAATAAGGATGATGATAATAACGCATTATTTATTTTAACGTTATGAAAATGCAGTGCTACTACTTTTGGGATAATACTGCTTATGAGTTGTTTGCTTATAGTAAGTTAAAAAAATCAATAATAATAATATGGAAACAATTATAAATGTTTTATTCATATCCGATGCATTTTCATGCATTATAACTTTTCGTTGCTTTTAATCATTTCTCTAGTATTATGCGTAGTTTCTATCTCAAATACATTTCAAGAACATTGAATTTTACCTTCATGATTTCAATAGAACATATAATTTTTGCCTCCAAAGGCAACAAGTTTTGGGCCATACATATTGACGCATGTATTGCTAATTATCTTTTTTTTTGTACAACTAGAAACCAATTTGCAAATTAATGTTGTTCGTATAAAAATTGTTTGTACGGATACTAACTTTTGAAAAATTTGCTGGGCTGATTTAAAGATTATTTAAACTTTAAAGAAGCAATATGACTGTTAAATTTATTGAAGTTCACAGCAAATAATAAAAAAAAATAATGGTGTAATAATCTTTTCAAAAAATAACGAACGTCATTTATACGCTGGAAGAAACTAACGTCCATAGAGGCTTGAAATTCTTCCCTGCCAGAAATCAAATGTCGATACCTTTAATTGTAGTTAAGATCGGTTATGTTAAAGTTATGTTTTTTAAAGCAATGTAAGAGCAATCTTTGGACAGACCTCGCAATTCTGAATTACAGTCAGATGACACCAGAGATTGGCACCCGCCTTCTCTCGAAACATCCATACCAGACCAGGGATGTTCGGCTCCGACTGATTTAATGTGTAGCAGACCAGATTACACGACGATTCCTTGACGGAATCGAGTCTCGAACCTGAAACCCTTAGGTTCCTAGGCCGATTCATCACCATCATGGCACCCCTGCCATACCTTGAATTGTATTAAGTTGTCTTAACTCTTGTTGCTGTTTCCTCTTGTAATAAAATTATTACTAAGATGAAATCTTTCACTAATTTCATTTCAGAAAGATGCATTAATCTATTCTACGGTTAAATAGAAATAACAAAAATAAAAAAGAACATAAATTTTAACATTTGCTATTCTCAAGCTGCTTGCGAAAGATTATTACAAAAATTTCCCAAAGTTGACAAGCATTCTCATCCTTTTTTCATTCCTTTTCTTTTGTTCCCAAACCAAAAGCTTCATGGTGACAACCTCTCATAAGGCGAAGTAAATGTCTTCAAAACAGCAGAAATGAGCACATAAATTCTATCTAATCCCTTATTTTTCTTTTGTAGGAAAAAGCAGTAGAGAAAGATGGGAGGAAATATTAGCCAGCAATAAAACGCTCCTTTAAACTCAAACGGGAAAAGCTAGTTCAGTTTTTTTAAAAAGAATATCGTTTTAATCTTGATCGAACCGCAGTTTAATTTTATTCTCACGAAATACTTTTCTCTGAAATGTGAGACTCTACACGAGCTTAAACTATAGGAAATATCTTTTGTTGCTGTTTTTGGTGTATAAAATGGAAGTATGAAGATTTTATTTTAGTTTTCTTATTTTTAACAGCGAGAAATGCAATGCGTTGTTATTTTAATAGCTTAAAGTTTAAGATTTAACGTTTCATTTTTATCTTTCGCTATGTAGCTGCCAAGGATATGAATAATATTTAGGCAGCACATATACAGGTATTTATTTTTTTGTGAAACCTAAATTTGTTTTACTTAGCATTTTTTTCTAAACTGTTAAAAATGAATTAAATAAATTTGATTTCTAGATCTAATCCTCAGAAAATTTTATTATTGCATTGAATTTGATTAAAGTATATTTCAATTAAATTTAATGATAATGAGCAGATAAAAAAATTAATAATTTAGAAAATTGCAAAAATATTTAATATCATAATGAGATCAAATACAAAAATATATCTAAATATTAAGAATGGCCTATGGAAAATACTTATGCAGATAAATATCTATAAGATTTAGTAGATATAATTAATAAATAATAGAAAAATAAGTTTAATTGATTAAAATAGATAACAGTAAAGACTAAAGTTAAATTACTACAATTTCTGCAGATATTTCCTTAATTTCGAAAGCATGGCGTTTAAAATTACAGTAATTAAATTATGGTTCACAAGTAATT
>JAPMOQ010030349.1:5914930-5937270 GCA_026543055.1 Argiope trifasciata | reverse complement strand
ATGGCTAGTATTTTCTCCTTTATCAAAGAAAAACTGTAAAATATAACAAATTTTCTCTTTGTTGACTTCAATTTTAGCGACATGTAACTCACAAATGAATGAAACAATTAAAAAACAGCAAAAAAATTACTTAGTGCAAATTGCCGCTTTTCCAAAGAGCTTAATTGTGAAATTATTGGATTGATAGTTTGCGAAATATCGATCGCTATTGCCAACTACTGAAAAAAAAATTCAGGAATAGATTTGATTTCTTTTTAACCAACCTAATATTTAAGGATCTAAATCAAAATATCCTATGTAAATGAAATTTCTATTTATCAAATTTTAGAAAACTCATTCTTTATGAAATTTTCAGGTAAATAATTCTGATTAATAAGAAATACTGCTATCCACCCAATTAAATTTTTCTCAGTCAATTTCCCCCTTTCGAAGCCATTCTAGTTCGGGCCATGAAATATGAGTTTTCAGATTTTCCTTCCCACGCATTTTACATCAGTGTTAAATCATTTCAGGAAGTACACAATGTGTCAAAACTTTTGCAAACTTCCTGAGTCGGTCATTTGCGGAAGAAATTATTGCATTGCGAAATGTACTAAAATGTTCAACTAACCGCTATTAATTAAAAACGATGGCGGCAGGTTTCACTTCCTGAATTCGTATCGGAGAATTTTGTATTTCGAACTTTCTTCGCTCGAAATTCGGAATAAATCAATAAGTAAAGCGGTGTCACATAAATAATCAATGCGGGTTAAAATCTTGAAGACATTTATTTTAATTCCTTGTAGGGGTGTTAATAAGAGCCGAGTTTAAAAATTTGATATTAAAAGTTGTTGGAAATATCTCGCTATTCATTTAAATCCTCATCAGGTAGGTTCAAACATTAATGAACTTTGCTTTATTATTTCTTTTTGATTTAAAAAGTTTGTAATATAATTGGCATTTCAAGAACGATGGGGGAAAATTACATATCGTGAGCAAATTCAAGAAAAATGTAGAATTAGCTATAAAAATGTATTAAATGTATATTACTAAAGGTTATAGGAAATGTTCAACTAATCATTCATTCATGAACTTTGCCTATTTATTTCTTTTCGATTAACAAAGTTTGTAATATAATGAACATATGAAATACATAATACTAAAATTTATAAGAAATATTTCACTTACCATTGGACTCTTTTTCAGATCGGAAATATATAAATTGACTTTGCATATTTTTTTCTTTTCGTCGAACAAAGTTTGTAATACCATCAACATTTTAAGGGCGAATTAAAAAAAAATTATGGATTATAACCACATTCAAGAAAAATGTATAAATAAATTAAATAACTTTGGGAAAAATAATAACTATTTTAAAAGATTTCAATAATTCTATGTTTTTCTGAATTTAATTTTTTTAATACTGATAATATGCAAAATTAAGATATTTTATATGATTGGTAATCAAAATAGCTTCTCTTGTAACCAATTTTTTTTTTGTTTTTGCTTTGTTAAACAAACTCTAAAATAAATTATAAATTTTCAAATTAATCCTATGCTTGTAAACAAGCATTTTTCTGCTACAAGCTTTTTTGGTTAGCTGATCATGCGTTGTACGTAAATAAATATTCTTGCTTTTATTTTATTAGTGAACTTCAGAAAAATTTGATACAGAAAATTTTTGTGTATTATTCAATTTCTATAAGATGCATAAGCAAACTGGATCTATCAGCTACTTATGTATTTTACAATTTGAGTTTAACTTGCAAAAGGATTATCATAGTTTTATTAGAATTAATTCTTATTACAGTTATAAAGGGAAAATAATCAAAAAACGATTATCATAGTTTAGAATAAATTTAATATCTTCATAGTAATTATGATTGCTGAGGAACAGCATTATTTTAAATAAAATAAGTTTAAAAGTTCATTCGGAGAAAATTATAGAAACATACATTTCGAAATTGAATGTAATATTTGATTTACTAAAATCAAACAGAAAGACGACTCAGTTCCTGAAGAAATTCTCAGCTCACGGTTACCAACACTCCGTACCTTCAGATCAAATGAAAACATCTTTGTTTTCATTCCTCGTAGCTATGTGAAAATCTATTTCCAGAGTTCTTCATTCCTGACAATAAGTTAATGCACACTTGCTATTTTCCGAATCGATCATGAAATACTCGTGTCGATGATAAATGCTGCAAATTGGGCTTTTGGCAGAAAATAGAGATCTGTCCCCACTTCCATTTATCGCCAATCCCAGAGTGATGATAATGAAAAGAGATAGGAATTCTGAGCCATCTAGTGTAACACAGAAGTACTGTTATGAGACTAAGAAAGTCGTTCAACCATGTGTAATAGATTTGGGGGGGGGTAAGGTGTTAGCTTATTCGACAGGAAAGATATAACTAGGAAAATGGAGGAATTCTCTCGAGATTTTGCTCCGTTGTCAAACAAGTTGTTGTAATCAGCTTATTAACAACGAATACAGGAAGATGTTTGAAGCCAGAAGTCAGGCTTTATAAATAAATGTTAAATTTTTCAATTATTTTGATAACAAACATATTAAAATAGTATGAGAATGGAGGAAATAAAGAGAACATTTTCTATCAATCTTAAAGAGTTGAAAAAGATAAAACTCTTATATAATTTAGTTTGCTTTTAAACCCCTTATTTCGATGGCAAATAATGACTGATCCTGACTAATTTCGATGATGAATGCTTAAATTATTCTAATAAGTATGGCTTCTAATTTAAAAATACCTTGGAGCAAGTAATTTGTATTCAAGAAAAAGAAAATTTGACAATTATCTGTATCAATATTTCCTTATGCCTATAATTAGGGATGTGCCGATTTCCGATTTATAGAAAAAAAATCGATTTTTTGGTGCCAGTTTTTGAAAAATATCGATGTATCGATATCATGATCTTGAGTAATAGTAATAAATCAATATTCATAATTTACGATTTCGAATTTTCCACTAAATTACATTTTCGTTATAGTATTTTTGTTGATATTTCTATATACTGCAATATTCTAATGTATAAAAAATATTTGTTTTAAACGCAGTGCTATAAATTGGAACATTTAGATAGTGCTTTGGTGTTGGCACACTTTATTAACGGAATTTTAACACAATTACTTTATAAATGTTTTTATTCAAAAGAAGACAAATAATTTTTATTATATAAATTGAAACTTCCTCCTATTTCGAGTCGTTCTGATCAGCCAATATATTAAGAGATTGTATTTATAATTTATAATAGTTATAAATAAATAACAATAGGAAGATATATAAAAAATATCGATATGTGTTGAACGATGTATCTCGATGATAAAGTTTCGTCAAATCCCTATCTGTAACGTCTTTACGCAATTTGAATAGATAAAAATTCCATCTTGGCTGCGATTTCGTTTCACAATGCATCATCTGAATATTATGTAGCCCTTATCCAAATCTTATTTTCAAAACATTGTAAATCAAAAACAAAAACAAGTGTTTGCATTCCTCTCTTGTTTACAGGAGTGTGGCGGGAATGCTTCACATTTATTGTTTGGAAATCCGAAAGTTCCCTTCCTCCAGAAAGGAATTTCCTGATTCGGAACAAAGTTGTTTACAAGTTCATCATCTTAGGTTCATATTGGAATTAGAATTTAAAGCAATAAAGCAATGTGAAAATATTTTTAAAAATGAATTTGGATTTATGACAATGGATATATGAAGTTTTGTTATTTTCAAGAGCTCTCAAATCTACAAAGACTACCTCTAAAGGTGCGTAAGCTTATTTGTTAGGAAACATGTAACGAGTAAAATATAGGAATTCTCTCAAGGTCTTGTGCCGTTGCTAAATATGTTATGATACTAAGCTTATAAACAAGCTCTAGAAAGATATCTGAAGCTAAAAGTCAGACGTTAGCAAATAGATACTAATTTTTTTCAGTTATTTTGATACCAAATAAATCAAAATAGCATGAGAATGATACGTATGAATTTTGTACTTTTAAAAAAATTATCACCGATTTGAAGATTATTAAGTGATTATCTGAGTATTCTTTATCATCAATTAAATCAATCAAGACTTACTATCAAATTTATGGGCAGGTGGGATCTATGAATAGAATCTTGTATCTGAATTTCGGAAATATAGCAGCACTTAATATAGATATTTCCTCCTGCAAAATACTATATTCTATACTAGCTTGGTTGAAATTCATTATTGAAGATATTAAATTAAATAATTAGGCAAAATTTAATTAAAAATATTTCAATGTTTTAAATAATATTACAGTATTTAATATTTTAATATTAAAATATTTTAAAAATATTTTAATTAGTGTTCTGGTTTCATTAATGTTTTAGGTTAGTTGTGTGCTTCTGTAATTAGATTCTATTTATATTAGTTATATATTTTTGGTATATGTGTATAGTTTTAAGTACATCATTTAAGTAATTTTTTCTTTCTCACTAACAAGGTTAGGCTTAAAATGTTTTCGACTATTATTTCAAACGATTCTGCTTATTCTGTGTTTGATGCATTTAAAACTGAACATTCTAAATTAATCGTTCTTATTAATTATGATTATGAGAAAAATTAGAGAAAAACTTGAAAAAAATCAAGAACTTGAGATATTACATAAACTAAGAAATATATTTTTTCGGCCCATAAGGTTTACATATTCAGTGACTCTGTTTTCAGTACTCATATTTAAAAAAGGGCCTTGTTTCAGTAAAAAAAGTTATTTTATTAATTGCAGTTTAAACATTTCCGTTTAGTATAAAGCATAAATTATAGGGAGCTAACAGAAAATTAGAGTGATGCATATTACGTTATGACTGAAGGCCTTTATAATATTATGAGTGAGTTATATGAGTATCAAAATTTGAAGCTCTAAAATATTTTGATGAAGTAGCTATTAAATAGAAGTTACATAAAGTATTTAATTAAAAAATTTCTACGAGCGTTACGATTGGCGAACCGGTTGGCCTTCAAAGGCGGCTAGTATTTATATAGCAATTTTCCAATTGAAGATGCATGTTTTTCTCAATATCATAAAGGGCCACTTGTATGAAATATAATTTTAATTTTATTACACTGTTAATTAACTTTAAGCTCTAAGAAGCTTAACATAATGAATTATTATGAAGAGAATATCAATTACCTATTAACTCCTGAAGTAATTGAGAAATCCATTACAATGTTTTATCCATATAAACTTGAAGCAAGTTAAGTGAAAGTCTTTCAAATATTTATATTTATAATCTGTTGAACTTGCTGAGATGAGAAAGGTGCGAGACAAACTAAGAAGTCATTTCCGTTGTTTTGCTTAAGATTAACCCACCAACTGCTTATTAGTTCCAACGTAGAAGGAGCAAATTTTGAGCTACTCGCGATTACCGTATATTGCGTCTTTCCATCTGTTTAGTTGTGTAATCCGCTGCTTTCCCTTTCATGGTTCTATTTCGGCTTCATTTAAATTTAGTATTAAATAATAGCGTTAGTTTCCCATGATTCAGCTAAATATACAAGTATGCTTTGCAGCATTTTGAGGGATTTTTTCGAAACTCAAAGATGTCAGGCAGGAAACTTTCCGCAATTTTTGAATCTATTTAGATAAAAGAATTAGCTGGTCGAGAAGATTAAATATTATGAAATTCGAAACTTTTAACTCTCATAAATAAAATAAAAAACGCATTAAACGAAACAAAGTATATTAAAATTCTGTAAAGACACTAACACTAAAGACATTATAAACATTATTTCAACAGCTTGATAGATGGGAAGGTATAATTTTTCAATACTGGCGCCAATCGTGATTGACAATAAACCTTAAAATATCAATTTGAAAGTGAATATACTAATTTTTTTATAAACAGAAAATTTATGTAGACTAGATAAAGAATTTTTGAAATATTTTTTCAGATGAATGAAAAGTCTTTATTAAATTTTTTTTACTGTTGATTATAATTATTAAACGCTTTCATTTAACTTGTTTAATGTATATAAAGATAGAATTTCATGATCAGTTTTTCAATTATTTTCAGAAAAGCTGGGAAACATGAATTTTTGTAATTTACGTGTTTCTAAACATAACATACTTATTAGGTAATCGATAACTTTTAATAAAATTTAATTCCTCATGATTAATGTCACCTTAGATAAAATGAAAAATAATTATTTAAAAATTCTATAATAACTATGAGCATTCTTCTTTTCCTGCTCCAATGGATTGCTAATGAAAATTAAGATTGGTAAACAAAACAAATTTTCTTCCCAAAGGTACGTGCAATCATGGATACTTTTCAACATAGTTACTATGCGATTCAGGTAATTATTGTGTCAGTGTATCATATTTCCTCTGCCTTCTTTGAAAAATGAGGCCTCGCAGGACTTCCGACATTTATTTTATCATCCTATAAATTTCTTCAATTCTGGGAAACGATAAAAGTCACTTAGCTCTAAGTCGCATTCTTATTGAAGGGCGAAAAGAGCATAAGCATGTTGCATTAAAAATATTTTGTTAAAACTGTTAAGTGAAAGAGCGTAGACAGAGTTGCTTAACTGCACGCCTGGATTAAGATTTTTAATGGTGAATATATAAGCTTTTCTTGCATCTCATTCTCCCTTAAAAGAAGAACATTCAAAGAACTTTTAGACTAATCTATATCTATATCTATACTTATAATAAAGCTCAATGTGTGTGTGTGTGCGTGTGTGTGTGTGTGTGTGTTGGCGCTCTACAGGCCAGACCGTTGGACCTACAGCTACCAAATTTCGTACATGTATACCTTGGAGGTCCGGAATGTGCACCTCGGAGCCCTTTTTTCGAATTTTTAATTAGAATTTGAATTAATTAAAATTTAAGCGAAATTTCGACGTTTTTCCGCTATAACTTCCGAAAATATTATCGCACAAACATGATTTTTACATCAATTTAAAGATTAGAAAATTAGCTTTCTAATGGTATCAGTGTTTTAATGTATTTACTTAAGCTTCTATTTTTAACGAATTTTTAAAGAAATATTTTAACCATGTTTTTTTAGCATGTGACTGGATAAAATAAAAGAATGCCGGAAGTTCAAATAAAAAAATTATCATCGCAAAATAAATCTACAGAAATGCAACTTTCAGTACGTGACTGGATAAAATAAAAGAAATATAAAATGTGATATTTTCTTTGAAAAATAAATGCAAAGCAAAGGTTTCTACAATCGTTTGCAATATCTATATCATAAACTCAATAAATCTTCTTTGTTTACGGTAAACCTGACTGAATTTAGACAGGATATGCATTGAAATCCCGACTTAATGGAATATTTATGTTATCGTTTGCAATATCTGTATCATTAATTTAATACATTTTTTTCCCTTTCTCGCTTTCTTTAAAAAAACATTTAATATTTTGGCAACAAATTTTTTTTTAATATTTTGGAAGCATAACCGATGGTTAAAACTGACTGATTTATAAAATTAAAGAATATTATTAGGAAAAGGTGTACTTTTAGAACTTTCCGTCCATCATCTTAAAGAAAATACTAATTTCAGGTCAATCAATGCCCGGAATTACTTCAAGGCTAATGAATATGTGATTTAATTGATAATTTTAGAACGCTTTACTCATGGCGAACCAGCTGGTCGCCAAAGACGGCTAGTGAGGGAATACAAAGAAACATAAAAGCTCTACTCACATTAATGGTGGCAACTGCTTTTCGTACAAGATATAAGAAACAAATTTGTTGATATAACAATGGCAAACTTCTCAAGGATTTTTTTTTTTGAAAATCAGTCATGATTTTAAGTAGCTTTTATTAATAAATTTATTTTGTTCATTCCACTTTTCCATTTTAGGTTCAAAGGGGTTTAAAGAAAAAACATTCGAAAAAAATGAATTGTAAATCTAATACTATAATACGAGGAATGGTTGCCAAGTCGAAAATCGCCCCAGAATTAATAAACTCCGGTAAACTTGGGGATCTGGGGTTTTTGGCCACGAGAAATCGATTGGCGCCGGTTTTGAAGCGCTATGGTCGAGCAGTTCGGAGTTACAGATAGGATATTTTCAAACTTTATTAGTTCGCCCTAATGGCTACTTAAATTTTCAAGCGGTAACGTGCTGCCATCTATAGCCAATATAGCGAACTAATAAAGTTTTATGTTTATGCTGTTATAGGTTTATAATATGTTTCTTATGTATGTATATATGTTTGGTTTTTCTAAATAAATTTGTCAAAAATATTGAACTTCAACACACTTCAATCTTTACCTTTACTTTACCTTTGTATAGAATAGTTCCCTTTTCAAACTCTAACTTTGTTTAGAATAGTTTACAATGGTGCACTTTAACCGGTTATCTTTTCACCAATGGTTTCACAAATTTTATTATGACATGTATTGTTTTGATAAATCACAATTGAAAATTTAAATCTTCGAGTTGGCTTAGATACCTGTTTTCTCCGAGCGGAGCTCGGTCACCCGCTGGTTAAAATAATATAACAAAGGAAAATAATTAAAATAAAAAACAATAATTAAAGCAAGAACATTGTATTAAAATATAAATTTTTAATATAATAATGAAAAAAAGCTTTTAAAATTCCTTTTTTATATATAATTTGACTGGATTCGTGCTTATAAAATAAGAATCCCATGATTCATTGTTCGCAATTTTTTTTCATACGTTATTATTTTCAAATTTTGTAAATTTAAGCTTTCTACATTGTTATTTCTTGAGTTTAATATTAAATCAAAACTTAATTTTGAATTCCACTAGTCATTGAGTTCTAACTCCTGGCAGTAATTTTGAGAAAATTGTGCTTTTTTAATATTTGCAAATTGAATTACGTATTAATATCCAAAAAATCAAAAAATGATTATACCATAAAGTGTTCTACTTTTTAGTTACATTAATAATATACGTTTAAAAAAATGTTTTTATTAAATTTATTTTTTATTTTGGAAACGAAGAGAACGTAAATTAATTGCTCTCAAATACTTTTAAAAAAAGAATTTTTTTAATTCATTAAAGATTGATTTCGATAAATCTATGCATTCAAATGCTTTATAAAAATACTTTAGTATCCCATTTAAATGTTCGAGGACCGCGGTTGCATGATGGTGAGGGCTAGGCTTGTGAGCCGTAGGATTTCAGGTTCGGTACCCGATCCAGTCGTGTAAGGGAATATGTTGCACATTGAATCCGTCATAACAAATGTCTTACCACTGGTGTGGTGCTGTGTGGGGAAAGGAGTACGAGCTCAGGTGTCGTCCTTGTCATCTGACAGCGGTTCAAATTTACGAAGTTCATCCCAAAATAGCCCTATTCTTGTTTTACAACGACGTTTAATATAACTAAACCAAGCAACTTAAATGTAAGGAATAGTGTTAATTTATACAGGTGAAATAAAAATTTTATTTTCACGAAAAATTTATGCTTTTTTAAAGACTCCCGATTTTCATAGCAATTTTCAGATAGAACCAATATGGCAAATATTATTTGGCAATTTAAAAAGTATCCGAATATCCTAAAGGAGATCGGCCTTTCGATATTCCTCTTTAGGATGCTTGTATTTTTCGGAGATTTATCATGAGAGGGGAAGGGCAGTAAAATTAAAGATACATACAAAAATTATGAAGGGAATATTGGATAAAATAAATCAATAAGCTGGAGGGCTCTTTTTGTTTCTAGTATAATGAATTTAATAGCTTAAATTGTATAATATGTGCTAATAACAAATTTTCAATGGTATACGAAGAATTTTCAATTATCTTTTATCAATTCGTACTATTAATTCAAAATCTCCCTATATATATTTATTTATAGATCTTGTTCAAATTTTCAATAGTTAGGAAAATACTTTTTATTCATCCACTAAGTTCAAATACATCTTTTTAAACTTTTAGTGAATGGCACTTGATGTGAATACATTTAAAAAAATATTTATTTATTATTAAATTTAATCAATTTTCAATACTTTAAATAGAGTTTTAGCAGTTTTTTATGAAAATTGAAATTAACAGAGAGTTGCTTAATCGATAAAATGCAAGAATTACTGTACTTTTCACGTAATGGTGAAGAATGCGAGTTTACTTTTTCTGAAAATCAATAATTTTTTTCATAATTATTTAATAAAAAGTAACTAAAATAAAATCTTGATTGACTTAAGTAGGTAAAATTAGTTTTTTATATTTATATTACTAGTTATTTAGTATTTTACGGGAGTGGGTAAAAGTTGCATTACCATAATATGTCGAATTGCATTCGAACAAATGTGCTGACATCCTTAAAATTTTGCACACTCCTGTCAAACTTTGCAATCTTTGCACACCAATTTCAAAGTGTATACTGTAGTTATACAAAGAATTTACATCCATTAATTGCTTGCATTATTCGGGTAACATTTAAGTGAGGGTTCGATAGCACATTTTTTAGGTAATACTAATTTGTATCTGCATTTCTTACCGACCTCTTTGCACACTGAATAATAAATCGCTCGGAATATGGAGTTGTTGAAATAAAGTATAGTTAGAAACCTTAAGAAAGTAATCCATCCTTATTTAGACAAGATTTTTCCAGATAATATAAATAAAAATTATGCAAAGTAAAGGTATTAAAATTCAACTTCCAAAAATAATAATAATAATAAATAATGAATTTATACTTTTTATTTTTAAATATTTCGTTTCGAATTCACTTGATATCAACCGATGGATTGATAAATAAATAACGAATACATGCATACGATTAACTGGCGGGTAGCATGAAAAAAATCCTCACTCCAGAATTTTTAAATGAGAATAATAAAAAAGTACAAAGTAATTAAAATTCTACTTCTATGAATCAAAATAAGAATAATGAATTATTTCCACACATTTCCATGTTGAGTATTTCATATTCAATCATTTCGAATTATCTTAATATTAACGGATGAATTTATAAATAAATAACGGACAGATGCACGATAATAAATGGCTGATAAAATACACAAAAGTATGGAAAGAAAACATCTTTCCAGAATTTTCAGTTTATAATAATAATAAAAATACTAAAAATAAAGGAATTAAAATTAAATTTTACAAATGAAAATAATTATTATTAATTTTTTATCTATTTTATTGTTAAATATTCATTTTCAAAAAATTCGAATTTAACTGGATATTAACGGATGGACTAAGAAATAAACGGACCTATTCACAAGAATAACTGGCTGATATCATGCATATAATCATGAAAATTAGCAAATTCCAAAATTCCAAAAATAGAAGAAAAGAGAAGGAAATATAACAAGAATTGAAATTGCATATCTGCTATCTCAAAATGTAATATGAATAAAATCTCGCCTAGGAAATGGTGTCCTATTTTTAGCCAATGAAACTCCTATTTTTCAATGTACCAAGAAAAATCCTTTTCTCTATTCCTCGTAATGTAGAAAACTTATCTCATGAGCTCATTTTGATCTTTGTATATAGATCTTTTCTCCGAACGCATTGCAAAACAGATTCGATGACGAATCCGTGCAAACTAGTTTCGGATCAAAATAGAAATGCCTCATCCCTATCATATCTCAGTTCTCAAAGTGATTATGGTGAAAAGATGGAGGTATTCTGGATAAACGACAATCGGGAACGAGAATTGAAATAAGACTGAAAAAGTTATTGGAACTTGGGGATAAGTTTGTGGACATGTTTACCATTTCGAATATAAAACCATGCGAAGGTAAAGATGAATTCTATATGGAACTAGAATTATTATCAAATAAATTTTAAAAATTAAAATATTCGTTTTTAGCTATTTGTTCTATGGTAAGAACCATATAAAAATAATTATTTGTTAAAAATTTATCAAAATATAATGAGCATTGAAGGAATCACTAATGAAATCTTTTGGTGGTTCTGTGAATAATATAACATATAACTTATTTCAATAATACTTCAATAATGGAATTAGAGGAAGTGGTGCCCTCCACAATTTATAACATGCCCACTAATAAAGATGCTATCCCCTTTCAGCACTTCCACTAATATATCTTCCTTCTGTGGATAGTATGACGTCTGATTTCGATAACTGTTTCCCAAAGCGAATTAGAGGAATTTTGTCCTTCACAAATTTCTTCGTCAATGTCACTAATATTGACTTTATTCTCTTTCAGAGTGTCATCTAATATATCTTCTTTCTGTGGATAATATGACATATGTTATTTCAATAATTGTTTCACAAAGAGAATTAAAGAAAATGGTGATCCTCCCTAAAATTTTTAACATGATCCTTAATAAAGATGTCATCCAATTTCAGCAGCGCAAGAGTTTGAAATTTGGGGCAAAGCCCCAAATGTGTTGAATAACTTTTTTTTTCCAGAATCAGGCGTTCTGAGACAATGTTCGCTTAGCTATAAAATGTTAGTATGCGATTAACAATTAAGTCCCAGTGAAATTCATATATTTGATATTTTTTTCCAACCAATTGAAAAAAAGTTACAAAGAATCATAATTCTATTTACTAGAACACATACTAAATTTCATTTATTTAAATGATAGCATTTGTAAGCATGTGAAATATAGATCGAAAAATTAATAAAGCAGATTTAGATAGAATGGATTCACAATTTGATAACAATTACATTTTAAATGCTAACACTTTAATTAATTATTATCCTTCAGTTCTTAACAATTTGTAGATATCGAGTTAACTTGTACTCGAACAGATGGTCAGACAGATTTCATCTGAACTTATTTTGTACAAAATTTGATTAAAAAAAACCCTACAGATTTGGTTTAAATTTATATACCGGTTTTCATCTGCACAATTCAAAGTGCTTTTTATTATATTGTTTGAAGACAGACCGTCTAATTGCATAAATGCGTTGTTTGGAATCAGAAAGATCTGAAACGTGTAGATGTACCAAAGTTTGAACAGTACTTATTCAATTTCTAATTTTTTGAACAGTACTTATTCTCTTTCCATGAATGTAATACTAAACTGACAAGATAACAAAAGAATGTATATTTATGAAATGTTATTTTATTGCAAATTACAATTGTGTTCTCTATGTCACAAAGTTTCTTATTCTAGCTCAAACATAATATTTGCTTTATTTTTATTTTTGTTGTATTTAGCAAATGATCTTTTTACAAAATTAATTATTAGTATTAATAAATTAATGAAGCATCATATATCATTTTCTCCTGTACTTAAAATGAAGGCAATCTGAGGATATATTAATACTTTAATGTCATGTTTATGCAAGGGCTTTTAAAAAACAAAGTAAAGAATCAAGATTGATTTCATTAAATATAATTTTAAGCAATATATATTTTTTAAATAATGGAATTGGTTTTTTTCACTCTTTGCAGGAAACAAAAATACAAAAAGAAGAGCACAGCAAAGAAACTAATAATATAACTTCAGACAAATTCTTTTTCCAAAGCTAAAGTATCTTTAGTGAATTGCCCATTTATGCTAGATTTTAAGTATTTCATTAGTGATAATTTCTTTTTTTCTTCTTCTCTTTTTTCTGATTCGATCTCTTTTTCATATAAATACTAAAAAAAAGAAAATAATCGTTTTCATCAAAACTAAAACCGCATTGTTCATATGGAACATTTATTTTGAAAGCAGTTCATTTTTTTCGTATTTACAGACAATTTCAAGGTTTCATAGTAACTTTTTATTCAATTTCTTCTATGGTAAATCTTAAATTGAAATAAGCGTTGCCATTTTTTAGCATATCAAACATTAATTTTAAATAAAAAGTTAACACTTTATCAATCACTCATTATGTGATATTTTTTTTGGACTTATATACTATTATTAAACTGAAAGTTCTATCTATTTATTTTTGCTAAAATAAGTTAGTTTAATATAATTAATGCTGTTATCGAATGTTTATATATAGTCCTAAATAAAAAATATGCATGAAATATGCAGAATATTAAAGGTTAAGTATATTTTGCATAAAAATGGAAATATTTTCAACTAAAACAGTCAGCTAATTTTCTATATCTGGAAATGACAAATAAAAACGAAAATATTGTTTGATATCGGATTCTAAAACCATACGTGCTTTTGCGCATGCGTTTGGATAGGTTTAATTCGTCAAAATAGGTGTGAGAGGAAAGAGGAAAGGACGGCATGTTTACATTTCAATATAAAATAAATTGAAATTATTCGTAGATTGAATTGAAATAATACGGTCTGAAACGACACTATTTACATACAAGTGAAAACAATTGAACTAAAAAGTATCGAATGAGACGAAAACCAAGGTAAAAAAATATACCCGAAATGAGCTCATCTTTTCGCGCCTGTCCGCTTAATGAGATAAAATCGTCGAAAAGTAGTCGTTTCAGAATATTGAAACCAACAGTGTTTTCAGCAAACAGTCTGCTAATTTTCTATATCTGGAAATTATTGACTTTATATAATTTAAGTCAAAAATTAAATAATAAATTATAAGTCCTTGTTTAGGAGAAAATTTATGATTAGTCCAATCCAGAATTTTATTCATAAATATAAATGATATTTATACTTGATTGCTGCTTAAGAGATTTACAGACTGTCTTATTCTAATTATGGATTAAATAATCAATTTACAATAGTTTTATTGTAGCTTTTTCAACCTGAAATAATAGAAACTGTTTAAATTATGAAGACGTTATGGCTACAGAATCAGGGTATCTTAAGTCTCGAATACAAAATTCGAGAATAGATTAAAGATGTCATTTTCTACAGAGATTCAATGCCGAGCTTGTATTTTTATATCCAAATCTTAGAAGAATGCAGTTTTATCTCTAATGTTGTCTGTTATTACTGTAATTTGAATTTATTTTATTCAAGAAGAAAATTTAAATTAAATCATTTGGAAATCTTAGAGACGTTATTTGAAAAAATGGGTTACTCACAATTCTAAAAACGTTAAACGCATTAATTGTCCTTCCAATATGAAAAAGGATTGTTTGTAAAGAATTGAAAAAAATTAAAATTTATAAATATCAAACGAAGCAAAAATATCTACTAATACTGAGGATTCCTAAAAAACATTTCAGCATTTTTTGATGATATATTAAATTAAACGCTATGAAACATGCTTCATATAGAACATCATTAAAATAAACTTGCATATAAGTCTGTAAAAAGTATGTTTGGAAAACTATCAATCTACAAATGCTTTTAATTTTGTTCTGGAAAACAGTTTAATAGCATACTTTAATTACATATTAAAAAATATTCCATATCATTTAAGGAAAATTCTATTTAAAATTCGGAAGTACGCAATAAAGTTATTCCTTGCTTTTTTTTTATCTAATACAGCGGTTCATGATTTCCTTCTTTTACTTTTGAAATTTATTTTCCATTTGGACATGCATAAGCAAAGATATTAGTGATGAATGGTCATTAACATCTGGATGATAATAGGTATCAAAATATCAAGCGAAATAGTTCATCAGGATAAAATATTCAACAACAGAAAGAAAATATATCAAAAATTGAAAAGGAATCTTTGACATCAAGAAATCGTTTTGAAAACCACATCCTTTTTTCTTTCGGTACAACATCTGTGTTTTATTTCAAAACGGATTTCATTTGTTGTCATAGCACTTAATGTAAAAATTTATCATTGGAAAATGTTATTTCTGATGCCCAACCAAATTAGGCCTTTATTCCCGAAGCTTATCGCAAAAGGCTGCTTGTCTGATGATTGTTGCAAACTGGCTTTGAGGTGAAAATGCAGACTTATATTTACTTCCGTATTGCGATTACCAAAATGATCATAATGAAAGAGAATAGGAATTCTATGTAAGTTGCAGTAATTGATGATGAACTGTATTGAAATAGAATAAGTTGTTTGGATGACGTAATTGATTTTCAGATCTAATCTAAAATCTAAACGATAGAATACGAAAAGAAGAATTTTTTCAATACCATTAACTTATTTTTGAAAAGGTAATAAAAATTAGCATATAGGATTATTAAGTATTCTCTTAAAATTAGAACAATGTGCACTTGTTTGATAAGTAAATCATTTAAAATATTTTTATTTTGATCTGTTGAAATTAATTAAAATCGTGATTTCATTAAATTAATACTATTAATATATATATGAACTTTCTTTTCTGCTGAAAGATTATGTATAAAACATATTTAATCAATATTTTCATTTGTGAAATTTCGGAATGGATTTTTTATTTTAAACATATTATAAAAAGCATATTCATAAAACATTTTTTATATAAATATTTCATTCCCTTTTGTACTTCGACATACTGCCCATGGGGTAGGATATCTTCCTCGCGACGATGCTAGAACCAGGTTTTGAGTCCTGGTTCGAGGATAGTTATTTTCTACTCTGTGCTCTTTCTGTAAGGTGTATGAAAGAACCTACTTGTAAAAAATGGGCTGTACAAGCAAGTGTGTGAGTGTCATCTTCATATTAGCTAGAAGTTAGACTTCTGCCCTCGGGTGCTAAGGGTTCTTTACCTTCAGAAGCTACTGAGAAGAATCTTTTGTTAAAATAGTTACACAACAATATTCAATTTTGCGAATATTAACGTTTTTAATTAACAAATCAATAATTTTTGACAAAGAAACAAAACTTAATTTGAAATTCGTCATATATATATATATATATATATATATATATATATATATATATATATATAAAGTTAATCAAGTGCTAATTAAAATTTTATAATGAATCATTAACAATAAAAGGCGAATCTAAGGGAATAACATTTTACTAGCTTTGATAAAATTAAATATATTTCTACAAATACCGAAATAATGTTAATGTGCCCAGATATATCTTAATTAAAATCATAATTATAAATTTTATAGATTGTTTGAGTAATTTTGTACACCTCAGGTTCAATTTACGTAAATAGTCTGTCACAATGCAGGTGCGAGATGAATTTAATATTATGAAACGAAAAAAGTTTCTATTAAAGTCTGCAATGATTTTTTGACGCGTATGTAAATAATTAAAGGTGGGTTATTTTTGGATGTTAATGAGTTTTAACCATGCCATATCAGTTTTCCGTTGTTAACAGAGAACAATTATATTTTAGCATTTATTTTAATTTATTTTCATGTTGATGTTATTAATTAAATGTTATTCAAATCGAACGACATTTAAGATGGAGCAATACATCTCATTGCTTTGGCTCAACTGATAGCAAAAATAATAATTAATGTAAATCAATCTTATTATGAAACAAAATTCTATAATTTCATCCGAGGGCATTTAATGTATTTTCATTCCAAACATACAGCACTTTTATTGCTTAAATTTATTTTATGGAATGTTTTGTTGGTGCTAGGTAGCTGTGCAGCAGATTCGAGATAGATTGGAAATAAAGTAAAGACTAAATTTTATAATTTTTGTTTGAAGAAATTTAGTATTGTGACAATAAAATTATTTGAAATTCAGATCCAAATTTTTAAAAGCACTAAGAAAGCGAAACAAACTAAAATCACATAGGAAAGATCCTTCACATCATCCATGTCATTTAGATGAGTTGGATTATATACAAAATCCCAAAATGACGAGCTAAGATTGCAAAACAATAACACTATATTTGGTTATAATTCCAATTTGAATAATACTTACAGTCTCCTAATTCTAAATCACTAATTATCATCCTGATTCTAAATAATATTCAGCGTTCTCATTTACATATGCTTTACATAGGGTCAAGCATGAATTGGAAAACCATCTTAAAATAACTATTGTTGTCTAACCATTTGTAACGGCAATAATAACACCTTCGACAGGGCAGCAAGTTGATATCTCAACATGGTAAGTTATTGCTTGGTATGTTCAAAGTACAAATTCAAAATCTTAATAGAGAACCTTTGTAATATGACAGGATAACTGATAAACAAAACCCTTTAGCTTATTGGTTTAATGTTTTCTGCGTCACTTTGACCTCTCTTTGGTTTTCTTTGTATTTCTCTCTAATATTTTATAAGTTTAAATTAGAATTTCTGAATATATCTGCCCCAGAGTTCTCTAAAAAATTGAGTGTGACTCTTTTTAAACACAAATAAATAAGCATGTAAATTTGCTGTTGAGTAAAAAGATTTTTTTCCCATTTATTTAGATTGTTGGTGTTATATATTTAAAAACTTACATAAATAAACAATTTCATTAGCAAAGCCATTCTTTTCAAATTCATTAAAAATTTAATGACGATTTAAACGATTTTTTCAAAGTCATTAATTTTTTTTCAAAATCTGTCAAATATTAACTAAGATTTCCTTTTAGAGAGGAGGGTGATTCAGAGCTGCCATAATCATATTTTTTTCTTAAATAACAAATATACGCCTAGAATAACTTTCAAAATATTTTATTATAAGAAGCAGCTACTTATTTAAATTATTTTATGTTAAAATAGAACATACAAGATGCAATAATATTTAGCACGACAAATTCATATTACGTATATATAGATAGGAACTATAAGAATATTATAAGAATCTTCCATTATTATTTCATAATTCAATAATGAAAAATATTTCACTATATCCTCTAATGCAGCCATACTCAACCTTTTTTTATATAGGGGCCACAAACAGTTTCAGTCACAGTAGCCCGGGCCGCAAGTAAAAAATAATTAAGTGTATAAATGAAAAAGTAATATCAACCTAATGAATTATTTAGTTTAATGTAAAAAAGAACTTTTAACAAAGATGCTTACTTACTTATATGTATATCTAATGAGACTTTTGGAACTGAGAGCATTTTTTTAAAACTTTATCAATATATGGCTTGTCGTTGCATGCTACTCTTATATCATCCAAATGGGAATCTGTCAATTTATTTCTATATACACTCTTTGTGTATTTCAAATTTGAAAAAGATGATTCGCACACATACGTTGACCCAAAAAATGTTAGCATTATTTGGGCACATCTTTGCACGCTTTTATATTTTTGGGGAACAATGCTCCAAAATTCCACATATTCCCTTTTTTCTTTGAAAATTACTTCCAGGTTGGTGTCATTTTTAAAATCAATAAATTCATCAAACAACTCCGAGTAATTACAATTTAAAACTGAAGCCAACTCAGAAATAGTTGGTGTCTTTAAATGCCATGGATTTTCTACAAGTAACAAACAATTTTTTATTTTTCTGAGATCTTGAAACCTTTTTTGAAATTCGTTTAATAGTGCAGTTATAAAATTTGAAATTATGGAGCAGTTTTCTTCTGAAATGTTAATACCGTCCTCTCTGGTTTTTATAATAGTTGGAAAATTGTGCAGCTGTTTGTTCTGTATTTCATTATAATAAATACTTAGCTTTTCCTCAAATGCAAACACTTTATTTGCCATATTGGACACTACGTTATTTTCGCCTTGTGGACTCTGATTGAGATTGTTTAGTTTTTCCGTAATATCACATAGAAAACCTAAAAGACACCACCATTCAACGTTTTGTAATTCTGGGTACCCTTTATTATTTTGTTCTAAAAATAGGATTATTTCATGGCGTAATGAAAAAAACCTTTCCAAAACCTTTCCTCTACTAAGCCATCGCACCGAGGTATGCAAAAGAACATCGCTGTGCTCACTTCCCAGCTCTTCAAGAAGGGTTTTAAATTTTCTGTGGTTCAGTTCTTTTGCTCGTATATAATTGACAATATTGATAACTGTTTTCATTACAGCTTCTATTTCTGGTTGTACAGCACGGGCCGCCAAGTTTTCTTGATGGATAATACAATGGAATGTTATTAAATTGCTGCAATTATATTTTTTCTTAAATAATGAAATGAAGCCATTTTCGGATACAGTCATTGAAGGACAACCATCTGTACACAAACACACGATTTTTTGCACATCAATTTCATGATGTTCTAAAAAATTACAAAAGTATCAAGGTAATCCGTGCCTCGGGTTTGACCTTTCATTGGCAGTAATTTTAAAAAGTTTTCCTGAATTTCATTGTTTTCTGTACAATATCTAGCAAACACCGAGCACTGCGATGTTGCTGAAATATCGGTGCTGGCATCAAATGCTAAACTGAAAAACTTGCATCTTCTTAGGTTTTTTAATATATCATCGGAAATAAATTTAGAAATGTCTTCAATACGCCTGGTGCAGGTTGAATCCGAAAGCCGTATTTTTTTATATCAGATACTATTTGTTTTTTGTTACTGTATTTATCAAAAAGTATATTAGCAGCACTAATAAAGCATTCCTTTACAATTTCCGCATCGGTAAATGGTTTCATATGCTTACCAAGAATGTAAGAAATTTCATATGATGCTTTTGTTACCGCCGAGTCTTGTGATAATGCCGTGAACATAACATTTTGTTGCTCATGCAATGATCTCTTAAAAAAACTCAATTTCTCATTTCTCAAAGACGATCCGGGAGGAAACGTTTCGTCGAAATCTTTATGTTTTGAAGTGAAATGACGAGAAATATTGTATTTCTTCAATATGATATTTTCCCGACATATCAAACAAGTAGCTGCGTTGTTTTTTTTTTGGCACAACAAAATAATCAGATTCCCACTCATCTTGAAACAATCTATTTTCACTTGATATTTTTCTTTTATACTTCGACGACACTCCTGACATTATTTTGAAAATAATAGGTATACTTAATTTACAAAATAAAACTTTTATTTGGCAGAGGACGCGGGTACGTACACAAATTTAGTTTAATAATTTAGATTAAATTTATAACAAGTTTAGTTTCGATCGACAATCAAAGCGACACGCACTTAGGTCCATGGATCTTACGGTCTGGCCACGCGCAAACACGAGCGGCGGGGCAACTTGCCAATTAGTAAAACACACGTCTCATTACACATGAAAAGCAATGTTTAGCTTCGCAAGTCGCCCCGCCGTCCGCGTTTGCGCGTGACAAGACCTTTAAGGGGATTCCCGACGGCGCGTATTTCGTATCGTTCGCGCAACCATAGATTACAGACCTTTAAGGGGATTCCCGCGCCGCGTATTCCGTATCGTTTACGCAACCATAGATTAGGATAGTTTGCGTTTCCAATTTAAGCAAATTATTGATATCGCTTACATTCCCATACTTCCCGTTCAATTACCAACTCTTTGAAGGGCGCGAAATTTGAAGTTGTTTACAAATAAGTTGTAACTACCTAGTTTAATAATTGGGCCAACCAAAAAGGCTCCTCGGGCCGCATGCGGCCCGAGGGCCGCAGGTTGAGTATAGCGGCTCTAATGCCTTTTGATAATCAAAATGTCGTACTATGCTATGAAGCAGATTGTGTTAATAGTGTCTGCTGATTTGTTAGAAGTTAATACTTGTATCAATAAAAAAATATAAAAAGTGCTAACCTACTCTAAATTACTTATTTTACTACTCCCTACATTCATAATTTTATAAAAGTGAACTATATAAAAATTTCTTGTTAATGAAATTACGAAGCAAAAGCTATTTGGATTTCTCAAAATTTAAAAAGTTATTATAAAAATCAATTTTTAGTAGGTGATGTACTATTGTTAAGAAAAACATATAAATAAGCTTAAATATGTGAGAAAGTTAAGACAACGTCCCTTGCAGTTTAAAATAATATTAGAATCGTGATATAGTGATTTTAAAATTAAAATTAAAAGTATTATTATATAGCATTAAGTAAACTAAAAGGTGATTTGAAAAATAAAACTAATTTCGTTTTAATGTTTACATATTTAAACAAAAACAAATATGTTATACAAAAGTTGGCTAATGATGACAATAGAATTATATAAAAGTTCAAACTCTAACGAAAACATAAAAAAAAATCCGGCAGAAAAAAATCTATTACATTACGAAAAATAATTGTTCTTTAAAAAAACAAACAAATACTGAAGTGATTACAAATTAAGAATTTGAATATATTTTTGTATTTTTTATATTATCTGGTTATATCCATACATTTTAATATTGCTAGTTTGAAAATCAAATCTGTTGCAGAATCAAAATGATTTTTTATTTCACTGCGAAAACATGAAAATGAAATTTAAAAACTTATTGTAAGTCAGTGATAGATTTTGTTATCATATTCTATAAATCTAATAAATGAAATAATCATTCGTAAAAGCGAAAGATTGTTCCATACAAGAAAAAGTTTCATAAAAGAGAAGGTTTTATATCTGCTTATTTTAATGCTTTTGCAGGTTTTATGTATGGATGAATTATCGCTTTCCTACATTATTTGTCGAATAAATCATATATATATATACACACACTGATGGAAAAAAAATCCGACCACCAAGAAAAAATTATTGTACACTAATGAAATTTTAGGAATACATTTGTCTAGGTAACATATTTAATTGATTAAAGTGTCAAGATCACAAGTAGAGCCATTGGCGAGAAGAGCCATTTCAAATGTGAAATGTTGGTA
>JAPMOQ010030349.1:5874878-5890509 GCA_026543055.1 Argiope trifasciata | reverse complement strand
TTTTTATTTATATTTTTTATACTTAATAATAGTTTGATAATTATTTTATAAAAAGTAACTAAAATAAAAAAAATTCTGTTTACCTAAGTAGGAATTAAATTAATTTTGGTTAATATTACTGTTTTTTTTTCTTTTGTTTTTGATTCTGTCATTTGACTAATCACACCAGATGAAGGCAAGAAATGTAATTCTTCCTTGGAAAAATGTTAAGTTTTGGAATTCTAGATTTTCATAACATCTTTTAGCTTGAATGCATTGAAGGACAACGATCGCTTGGTTGTAGATTGAATGATAAAAAAAATAGTGTCAAATTTTTATTTTATTTTTTAGTCTTGACATTATTTTTTGTCAGTTTTTTCAATTACAAAGGGCAGCATTCAAATATAGGGAATAACTTTTCTGCTTTTTTAATTATCTATTATATAACGTAATCTGAAATTGATTATTTCGTGAAGAAAACCAAAAAAATCAATGTTTGATCTTCTGGATTGGCTTGAGAACGTCGTTTCAATCGAGGCTGTAAGTTTATAATTCCTAAATTGCTCATTATTCATCAGTGATTTGGTTATATTAAAAATTCCTTTAAATATGATTCAGAGTTTTTTTTATTTGCGCTGAGTCTATCAGGTTAATTAGAACAATGTTCCCATAGCAACTGTCTTATCTTTCATAATACTGAAATTTATTCTGTTTCGAAGAGAGTCAAATTAAAATTACAGGAATAATAAAAAAGTTACATGCTTCAAAAAGTCAGTTCAGAACAAGTTCAGTTTTCGGAAACCACCAGGTTTAACCATTACAACTCACTCTAATGAATAATTTAATCTTTACTTGGGCTAATTTTCTGCCTAAGAATTATATTTAATCTTATATTTAACTGCTGATTTCTTAAAGAGATAATTTAAAGTATTTAATATGATCAAATCCTTAAAAACGAGAATTTGAATTGAGAAAGAAATCATTTCTAGGAAATAGATATTTCACATATAACAAACTATTTTTTAATCTTAAAAAATGCTATCAAAATTAATTCATCACATTGGAATTTTTCTCATTATTATTTCGATGAGTACAGTTTCGCATAGCACAGTTAAAATAAAAGATGAAAAATGATTTTTTTTCCTTTAAAAAACCGAGAATGGGGAAAGCAGAGTTATTAAAGGCTTAAGAATAAAGAATCAAATAAGTGATAAAATAGGAAAGAAAGATTTATAAAGAAAAAGTTACACCTACTTTTTATATCTGACAATACTAGAAATAATCCCCTAAATCCTGAAAATTTTCTAAAAGCATGTAAATCTAATATCAAAATTAATAAAAATAAAATAAAAAAAAACATTTGAGATTATCATGGGCAGCAGATCATTAGAAATAAATTTATGTATTTTTTTATTTCTTTCTGGAGGAATTTATTTCTTTAGGTAATATACAATGAAAAAAATTATTTCTTTCCAATGAAAATCTCGGCTTTCTTATTTTTCATATAATCTTTTTTTTTATTTTTTACATAAATATGTTTCGTGTTTTGTATCAATTTAGTATAATTAAAAAACATAGTTTTTTGCATCTTTAGATTTATTCCATTTCAAAATTAGTTTGATTCCATAGTTTCTCTTGATTTCAAATTCATAACAAAGTTCTTTCTTTTATGAAATTTAAATGACAAAAACAAATAAGCAAACAATTAAGCTACGCGATTCCTATTGGGTTTTAATGATCTGATTATTGCCTATTGAAATTTTCAAAATGATTTCCAAAATTAATACATGGGAATGGTTTTTCTAGAGTTTTCTTCCATGCTTCTAATGATGGTATTATTCCTTTTCCACCTCACCTCCTCCTTTCCCTCATGTAAAATTGCGATGTTTCAGAAAATATACTTTGCATTTTATTAAAGAATTATAGTTTCGAATTTTAGATCTTTGATATGAAGCTAATTTATTAAATTTAACCTTATATTCCTTTTTTTTCAGGTTTTATCTTTAACTTTCAATGAAAGATTACACAAATGAAATGAAAAGAAAAGAATATTTATCAGTAAAAGACATTCAGAAATTTCCTCTTAAAGCAAAGGTTTTTAAAAAGGTTGCTTACATAGAGGAAAAAAAAGGTGTTTAAAAAATTTACACCAAATTTTTTTTTTATTTGGATCAAAACAGTTTTCGATTTATTGAAATTCAGAGACAGACAAACGGACAGAAAAAAAATATGTTTTTCGGATTCAGGGAATTTAGTAATGTGGTAATTCATCAGAATCTCGATTTTTTAACGGTTCCAATACATTCCTGTACATTGTATCCAATTCTTCCTGTACATTGCATCCAAAAAAGGTTTTTTTCAATAAAAAGAAAATGGTTTTCATTTTTTTAAGTATCTTTTCAAATCAAAAGAAAATTAAATGTAATATATAACTACAATTTAATTACATTGTCACGTATGAAAAACCATTTCTTTATTTATTGCGTTTCATTTATTGTTTGAGCTTTTTACGTGCATGAGAAGGTATCAACTAATAGGTGATCTTTTTTCTACAAATTTTTGAAGCCGAAACTGTGTCCCATCCTGCACACATTAGAAATACAATACTGAGGTTACAATACTTTTTCTTTCTGTACATGGTATGCAGTAAAGCTTTTTTTTTAAAAAAATTATTCTAATTTTTTATGCATCTTTTCAGATCAAATGAAAATTAAATATAATATATAGCGCTACAATTTAACTAAATGGTCATGTATGAAATCCCATTTATTTATTTATTGCGCTATAATTATTGTTTCAGTTTGCTTACGTGCAAGAGAAAGTATCGACTGATAGATGATGACCCTTTTGTACATATTTGTACAAAATTTGAGAAATTTTAGATGTCGGAACTGTGTAGCATTCTACACATTTGAAATGTGTGGAATAAATTGTAGGCATTCTGTGTGCTCTTATGCTCTACAGCACGAATTCATTTCAAAGAATATCTATCAGCAAAAAAGCACGATCACGTTCAGAGAATATATCTTAAATCCAAGATTTAAAAAAGGAGTTATTTACATGAAAGAGAAAAAAAAATGCTTAAAATCTATATACTAAATTTAATTTATCTGATTCAAAGCATTTTCGATGTTTCACACTCAAAGACAGACAGAGTGATATTCAAAAATTTCGTATGAAAGTATGAAGCGTAGAGATTCATAAAAATCTTGATTTCGGATTTCTTAAAGATTACAATATATTTTGTGCATCGTATGCAAGAAAATAAAGGCATCAAAAATCATGCATGGATAAAAAAAAAATTGCTAAAGTAAGTAATGTTAAAAAAGTAATGCTCTTTAATGTTAATCGGAAACAAGATAAATACATTTTATTAAGACATTTCTAAATGATAAATTCTTATATATTGTAAGGATAACGAAAGTTTAATATATACTTATAATAAAGCTCAATGTGTGTATGTGTTTGTTGGCTTTCTGCAGGTCAGACTAAATTTGGCACATGCATAACGTGGAGGTCGGCAATGTGCACCTGGGTTCCATTCTTTAAATTTGTAATTAGAATTTTAATTATTAATTAAAAACAAATGTTCCTGGCAAAAAAATTTCTTTCCCCGACCACCTAATGAGTAAGGCTTCAATTCCCCTCCCCCCCGCTAATGAGGATAAGTTTCACATGATTTCGGTCGATTATTTCAAACGATTCTATTTATTTTCTTAGTGTTTGATGCATTTAAAATTAAACATAGCTAAATAACCGATCTTTCAGGTATATTCTGTATTTTTCAGTACTTTTGAATTAAAATAAAGCAGAATAAAGTAAGTAAAAATTTCTAATCTGCACAGCGTTATCCTAGCTGGTGTAGAAAATTCACGCATTTGCGTTACCATAATTGACATTGAAAATTCAAGCATGCGCATTGTGTTCTGATGATTGACAATTATTTTCAATGGATACGGACTTTTTTTTGAAAGCTTAGTATGTTTTCGACTGATTATTTCAAACGATTATGTTTATTTTCTAAGTGTTCGATGCATTTAAAACTAAACATTATAAATTAATCGATCTATTCATGATGAATCGCAGAAAATTTTGTTGATAAGTTTTTAAGATATTACATATTTTAAGAAAGATATTCTTTAGTGCCCATAGACTTAAAGCTCCATGCCTCTATTTTCAGTGCTCATGTATATTTTTTAATTAAATGACTTTTTTGGGTAAAATTTTTTGTTATATTAATTAATTTTAATTATTTCCCCTTTAATTTAAAACATAAATTCTACTGGAGCAAAGGGAAAATTAGAGATATACATAACATGTTATGGCTAAAGGCACTTATAATTTTATGGGAGAATCATACGAATAACAAAATTTGAAGTTTTAGAGTGTTTTGATGAAGAATCTATTAAAATATGAGTTAGGCAAATTACTTAATTATTAAAATTTTAATGAGTATTGAGATTGGCGAACTGGCTTGTCGCCAAAGGTCGCTAGTATTCAATAAATCTGAATTATTAATTCAACGAATCTTATTTCCTAAAGTTTAGTTCGATGCTTAAAAAAGAATCCATCAATTCGACCATTTTTATCTTTAGACATCAATTCCCAATACCAAGTGCGTGTGCAATAGCTCGCTCTCTCTCTCTTTTTTACTCGGTATCATCACATTTCTTGGGAACATGCCCGCCCATTACTTCCGATTATCGATGACTGTAGTTGCAAAAGAAGTTCCCGAAACATCTTCATCAATCACATCCTTCCCTTCGCATCGAACAGATAGATGCATGCCACAATGAGATGTCAAACTGAGGAATTGCTTGGCTTGATTGCAGCTCCATCGATCTTCTCAAATATTCCAGATTTATCAATTTTGAAAACATGAAACAAGCTGAATTTAAAACACGAATAGATAAGAATAATTATTAATTTTTTTCATATAATACAATAGTTTTGTCTTTGTGAATATAAACGTTAACCCGTAAATGGAGACATGAATTTCCTTACGTGGCAAAGACATAGAGTCAAAATAACTCCATTGCTTTATTTCTTCTTTTGTGTTTGGTAAGCAGAGGTGGAATTTATTTTGGAAATACAAATAAATCTCAAATCTTGTAATTACCAAAAATAACTTAAATATTTATAATAAAATGGTCAATAGTTATAAAATTAAATATTAAAAAGATTTTATAAGAAAATTCTAGGCAATCTCCTAATGAATATTTACTTAGTTTATATTTTATGGAATTACACTAATAACTCCATAACAACGAAAACATTGTAAAAAAAGCCTCGGTAATATGCATGTGTTCATACTTAGACTTTTGTCAGCAACAACAAAGAATAACTTAAAGGTACCAAAGAGATTATTGTGTTCAAGGACAAAATACTATGTGATCATCAGAGCTAATAAGCAACTTTCGTTTCCATCTAAGGAGTTAAATCTTTTAAATTTTATTCAATAAATTAATATGTTTTTCTATTAGTAATAAGAGATTAAAAATGAGCCTATAATTTAAAAAAGGGTAACACTGGAAAAACAGGGATTTATTAATAGGGGTAAAAATTAAAAAGCAATTTTTACATGCTGTTGTTATATCTTTTACTTAAATTGACTTCTTTCATAAATCTTTCATTTCTTTTTCTTTTTTCCTAATGCATCTGGATTTTGAAATTTTTCTCACTTGCTTATCATCCAATATATTATTTTAATATTCTAATGCCATTATTTTATTCTAATACTTTGTGAATAATGTTATTGTAATTTAATTAGAATTTATTAACATACATGTGGTGGAAACTGGTTGTGAATTTGTCAAAAATTATTTTTGGAAATTTATGATATAAGACGAAAAAAATAATTGCAATAAAGCATACTTTTTTCAGTAGAATATGAAAAGTATGTTTATAAAAATTGCTGCTATCAAATTATTTAACTTACTTTATTACATGTTTTAAGTGAAACATTTTATAACCGATTTTTCGCTCAATTCTTGATGAGTAGGAGATATGATTTTTTTTTACTATTTTTATAATATAGGAGACAATATCCTGTACTTATATTGAGTTAATAATCAGTTCTAGTCGAATATTATTTAATGCCAATTTTAATTTTTTTCTCAACTCGAGATACCAAAAAGAATACGAGAAAAACTTTTAAGCCACATAATTCACTTACAGGTTTACTATGATTAAAATAGCCACTAAAGATTTGATGCAAATAAAACGCTTACTATGGTTATACTTGCAATTTAATTTACATCAATTATACTTTAACATTTCGATGCCTTTTGATAAAAATACTTTTCTTTGTAACTAAAAAATGATGATAAGGAAAGGGATATTTTGATAAGTTATAACAAGTGATATTTTTAATTCAATTTCTACTTAGGTTAATTAAGAATTTTTTTATTTTAGTTACTTTTTATTAAATAATTATCAAAAAATTATTGCGTATTAAAAAATTATTGATTTTCGCAAGAATTGAAGTCGCATTCTTCACCTTTACTTGGAAAATGCAGAAATTCGCGCATTTTACCGATTGAGCTACTACCTGCGTGTAATGGCTTTGTGGCTTAGGGGTAGCGCGTCTTCACGAAGATCTCTGCATACTGGTTCACGCGTGGTTATACTTGTTCTGTCATTGTGCTCTGTCTGCGAGATGCGTGAATGACCCTCCCCAGTGAAAAAAGGGCTGTGCGAGCGAATGTATGTGTGTTATCTTCATTTGAGCTAGAAGTCATACATCTGTTTTCTGGTGCTCAAGGGTCTTTATTCTCACATGCCTGTGCATTCTCTTTCCATGTTAATACTGATACGACATTTTCATTAGCTACAGCCTGTTGATTTCAATTTTCATTGCAAACTACTAAAACTCTATTTAAAGTATTAAAAATGAATTAAATTTAATTAATAAATTAATATTTTTTTGAAAAACTGCATTAACATCAAGTGTCATCTACCACAAATTTAAAATAATGCATTTGATTTTGAGGGGATGAATATAACATATTTTATTAACGGTTAAAAAATTGGACAGAATATATAAATATACATATACATATAGTGAGAGTGTGAACTAATTGTAGGAACTGAAAAAGGGTTTTAAAAATTTTATTATTTAAAAACAAAAACCTTCACAATGTTATTCATATATGTGACGAATGCATGACGGAAAACATTATTTATGCATTTCTTGTTTAAGCTTATCATTTTCACCCGGAAGCCTTACAAGAAATATTTCAGAATAATGAAAAAATTTATTATAGGTAAAATAAAAAAGACAGATTATTTTTACATGTTTCTTTTACATTATAATCAAAACGATGTATAAAGAAATAAATTAAATTATATACATTTAAACTGAATAATATAATTCTAAAAATTGTTAGAAAACTATGTTTTTATCAACATAAAATGCTTAATAAAGCTCATTCGATTTCATTAATCTTGTAGGGATAAATTCCTTCATTTTACATATTATATTTCGACTACTTTTAAAAATTAAGAAGTAGCTGTAAAATTAATTTTAGTTTAAAATTACTTTCATATGCCAACTTTAAACACTTTCAATAAGTGTGTCTAAGCTAAAGCATTAATGCAACTGTATTTGTGAGTTTTATCATAAAAAAAATTATCATTCCCCAACTTATTCTTAAAATAAAAGGAGAAACTCTTATCCCTTCTGAGAATATGTTTTACAATCTACAGTCAAAATATCAGTTATATAATAAATTATCAACAATATATAATACACAGAGGTAATTTACACGAAAGAAATTTTGTAGCGTTATTCAAATGCAGACTACTTAAAGGATTACAAATTTACTTAATAATGGAAATATTGATAATATATAATAAAAAGAAATTATTTATTTGAAAGATTTATTTTGTAAAAATGTGCATCAAACTGCTTTAGAAATTGCGATAGTTACTGATATTTTAACATCCACATTTTAATCTACTTAAAGAAATATGAATACTTAAGTAGATTTTGAATAGTTATGATTTGCAGCTGTGGGATGGTTATATGCATAGTAAAATTATCTAATGTGTAATCTATATAAATAAAAATGAATGTTTTCTGTATATATCCTATGCGCTACCGTACCGCTCACACGATTCCAATAAAACTTTGACATCTTACAAAATGCAGTTACTGGATGATTATAGGTATAGTTAAAATATCTAATGTCAAAATGTTTTTAGATCTATTTACCCCATCTATTAACCATGAATTTACCATCAAATAACTCTCCAAGGAGACCCAGCAGTTTCAGTAAAGATGCTAAATTCAATCTAGCCGCTAATATTTCATAGCTATTGTACGTAAATACTAGCAAGACGTTCTCTGAGGAAGTTTTATAAGAGAGTAAGCGATAACATTTTATGGGAACCAATCCAGTAGGTTTGAAATTTTAATCAAGCATTTAATAAAATTCTAACGTTTGTGTGATATTTTCTGGACAGATTTTTGCTACAGTTTCACTGTGAGAGAATTATTAATTCAACAATATCAACGATTTTATAGTATAAATATGCTTTCTGTGTTTAATCTATTTTAAAAGAAGATATTTTAATCGCATTTTCTAACATTAATGTTGAGAATTCTGAATGAATATTAAACGAATCACGAAAGATATAAAAATACTTTCTTCTGTTATAATTCTCAAAGAACACCTAGCATTACAATTCTAAAAAAAAAAGAATGTATTATATAAATATGAATTTTTGTTTGTTCGTACCTTATATGCTGCCCTACTATTCAAACGATTGTTATGCAACTGGTCAACTCATTGCTTGCGTCTGCGCTATTATAGGCGTAGTACAGTTATCATATCTGCTATATAAAAATGAATTTTTGTTTATCCGCATCCTATGCGCTGCCGTACTGTTCAACCGATTGCGATGAAACTTGGTAATACCTATTGCACTTCCGCTAATGTTTAAAAATTGATAATTAACAAAATCCAAACAATAAAATAGCACATCCTATTCGGAATTAAATGCATAAATATCGAAAAAGTTAAATTATTATGATTGGTGTTAGTCAATCATAATAATTGCCAAACATGATATTGTCATTCAGCTCGATCACTATTTGGTCTACAGCAGCCCTACAGAGTTTATCTCACACATGCAAAATAAAATTATTATTATCGATGCCTATTAAGGAAAGTTAAATATAATGGAAATTTTCCAATGCAAACAGTAATTTTACTATTTGTTAAGTGAATCTACAAACAACATTTGGATTACTCAAATGTATACCGTGATTATTGCTTCGACAAATTATAGGTCCCCAAACATTCACCACTTAATAGATCTACTAGAGCAATATCTAGAAATAAATCAAATTTAATTTTCTCACGCAAACCATGCTACCTGATCACGAGTATCAAAATCAAAAGCTCAGTATGAGACAGTAAGCTTTTCAACGATCCTTAAAGAAACGTCGACTGGAGAAAATGTGCTCACATCAGGCATTCTCATTATGCCTCCAACATTGCTTTTGATTTCAAACGACTGCAGTTCCCTATTCGACTTCCATTCTTGATGACTATCAACTAGGCAATATGTATATATATATATATTGCTTACCCTAAAGTCTTGAATAATAAAGTTAAAAAATTAAAATAAATATTATTTAGCTTTCTCTTTGATATAGCATTTCTTTTACTGTCATATATTTAGCAACACCAAAATTGCCTTGTACCTTCTCCAATTCTGCTCAAAGAAAGAACCAAATCTTGCATTATTGTAAAAAAGGCATAGACACAATCAGTTCTTATTCCCATCAAAACAAAGTTCTTATCTTTACAGACGGTTCATCGAATAACAGTTTCAGCAAAGGAGGTGCAGACATTCTCACCTCCCATCCTTCGGATGAAAGAACCGAACTCAAAATCCCCACAGACCAAATATCTTCAAATTTCACCAGCGAACTGTTAGCAATCAAAGAAGCTATTTCCTTCTATCTACTACATTACTCCTCAAATCTGACAGACGGCCTTGTCATCTTTTGAGACTCAAAATCAGCACTGGAGGCTATTGGCAATAGCAACTCAAACTCATCCCAAAATATCAATAGCCTCATTTACAGCATTAAAAAATCATGCATCCACCAGTGAATTCCTGCTTATGACGGGACTAAAAGCTCTGATGCCCTCGCCAAAGTCTCCCGTTAGTTGAATCGATCAAATTCTGCCACCTCAGAAGATGCTAGCGCAGTAGCAAAACGCAGACTTTTTAAACCGACTTTTAAAAAGCCCTCCATTCCGTATCTCATTTGTCATAGACACCTTACTTCAATCATTGCAGGACTCCGCACAGACTACTTTAAAGTGATGAAAATAGCATCAGACAATAATAGATCCTACTCCATTAGCAAACATTGCCCCTCATCATAACTACGCAGAGAACACATCTTCAACTGCCCTGCCATTGCTGCTGCCATCTTTGGAATCTTCGACTCTCTTCCGAGAGAAGTCTTGTACAGCCTTCAGGCTCTGAGGCTCACTGAGCTCGTCCTAAAGACCACAGAAAATGAGAACTGCTACTATATTGAAGTATTTTCTTAAATATCTCCTATAAAAAATTGAAAAATTACATTTCTTTACATGCTCCAATATTTAATAGAACTAAAAAATGAAATATTTCTGAAATAGTAACAATAGTTAGCAACGAGTTTATGTCTCAGTGGGATTGCACACAGTCTAAATATTGTCAGGAGTAAATTCAATAAGTCTGCACATAATTCAACTAGCTTAGCTAGTAATTTGTGATGTGTCTCCCTTCAGGGTGCTAAAAGACTGTTCTCGAATATTAAATTAGGACACTCCTGTTGATTATGTTAGGGATAGGTGTTGTTTTTCTGTTATTAAATCAATAGTGAAAAAAAAACTATTGGAAGTTTGAGAAAAAATACATTTTTTCCCCTATAGATTAATGGAATTACTTCAGTTTAAGAAATATTTATTTCCTAATAACTTTTTCTTTTCATTTTGTCTTACTGCGTAAAATTGGCACAACATTTATAAAATACAAAATTTTTGACATTATTATTCTAGATGAGTTTGTAATAAAAAATTTTCTTCTATGGGAAATTCCTCCTATTTCTCCTCCTATCTCCTATTTTCTCCTATACTGAAAAAAAAATTGGCATGATGACATTAAATTATTTTTTATTAGCGTTATAAGAAAAGTCAGCTTCTTTAGAATTCAAATTTTTATATTTTTAAATGTGCATGTGCACAACGCGACCATGCATTTCAATTTTTTAGTACTTAAGATAGCAAAAAAGAATGTTAAATTAATATTTGTTTTCATTAAAATAATTATGAAAAAAAGAAAAGAAGGTGTTTAGAAGCAGTTCACTGAAGATCAGTTTTAAATTAAAAATTATTTCCAAGATAATATTTTTATTTAATGAATAGATATAATAAAACATTCTTTCTGAGAGTGGTGGTGGTGGTTCTAATGCCACTTGGTCATACCAATCCCGAATGAGCGGAGCTCTTTCGAATTAAGGCAGAGGTGTGCGCCTTTCGTTGTGAACGAGCACCGTTAAGGTGAAAGTACGACTTTGCTCGAACACACACGACACAACCCTTTTTAGGGGGCAGTCGAACTTATTCATACACTCATTCGTCCATCCGCAAGTCAGAATTTTAGATCCAAATCAGAAACCGACTCATCCCTGATTCTGTACCCCCAGAGGTATCGTTTTGTTATGGGAACTTGGAGGACTTTGCAGTCTCGACATATTTAACGTGCCCCTACTGCCATTAGCCAACACGGCGGTCTTTGGCAGAGACGAGGACAGAACCCGCGACCTTTCGGTTATGTGACTGACTCTCTACCAACCAGGCTACCTCGGCCTTCCTTCTGAGAGTTAATTTTTTAAATGACTCAGTCTTTCTAAACGATGTAGAATACTTTATTTCAATATGGCAACTAATATGATATTCATAAACTGACATAACAGGCAGCTATGGGGTTCTGGAAGTGCAAAATGCAGAATTATAATATGGTAACAAATGTAGCAATCATAAAGTAATTAGACAATTCAACTCGAGGTTTTGAAGATGCAAGAGGAAACATTCAACATGGCCAGGGGTATGATAATAATAAAGCAATCTACAATCTATTACAATATTCTAAAGGTTTAAGAGTCGATATAAGAATAGGGCAATAAATATAGTCCTTAAGGAATAACCTGAGGTCAAGCTTGGAATTTTGAAGATATAAAACATTTATCAATAAGCACTCGTTATCTCAAAATAAAAATACTATCAATGACACTTTTATAGTCATAGTTGCTACGAACAATATTAAATTAAAAAAAAAACATTTCTACAACAGCTAATGATTTATTTCGAAGTTGTAATAATTTTTTAAAGAAGGTAGTTTAAAATCAAGTGAGACGAATGAATTAAAATACCTTTGCCAATGTTCACATAAAATCTTCATAAATTTGGTGTATTGTGTATAATTATGTGCACAAAATTCTACAATACTCAATATAGTTTTTCCCCATTCAGTTAATTTAATATATATTTATTTTTCTACCAATACATTTTATTCGAATTTGGGGATTAATTTCTTTTTTGAAATCATAACACTTTTCTTATGCTTTAAATCTCTCATTTCCCTGTTATCTATAGATCAATGAAAATTATTTGTGCGTCATTTATGTAAATTTCCAACAGGGAAAAAGTTCTGGATGTTCATTTAATCGAGCAATGCTCCATAATAATAATACATATAATTGAACATTAAGTAAGATGTTTTTAGTCAAATGAAAAATAAAATAAAAATCGATTTTATTTTTAATCACTTTGAATGCCTGATACTAATCTGATGCGATATTTAATTGATTGACGTATATGGAGATCAAATACTTTTTGAAAAACAAGGAATTCGCTAAAATATTATGTAGTGTATTTAAGAATAGTAATTGTCAGACCTTTTGGGGATTTAGTTTATGGTACAGTTATTTATATAAATAAGGCTTATAGTGCATGTAATATGAATATCTAATGCTCTATTTTATCCGTGAGTGAAAGATTGCAAAAAAGGGAAAGAAAGATGTTATTATACCATTTGTAATCAACAGCTATCACGAAAATTAATCAATTATTCTCAGTTAAAATTTCTATTCAATAAAATAAACACTACCAATGTATTTGTAAAACATCCCAATTTAAATAATTCAAAATAATTTTTCTACCGTTGCAGGATTAATGCTACTACAGGAGCACTTCTTAAAATACGTTACTATATAAAATTTTTGTTACAATGTGGTTGAAGTGAATACTAAACATTTTCGCATGGTTTTATTCAATCATATAAAATGAAACATGCATTATAACCCAATTAAAAAACGTGTAAAAATTTTAATAAATTTTAATTATTGTGCTTAAATGACATTTGTATACAAATGAAGTTTAGACATTTCTATAAACCAGATTTCTCTTTGAGATCAAATAGCCAACAATACGATATTTACTGTCCAGTATTTCTGTACATTGAGAATAATGTACGCAAAATGAGCATTACCAATTTTAATTTTATTATTACCTAAATTGTTTTTGATACAGTGTGAGTACTTTTGAAGATTGTATAGCAATTTGTATCTAAATTTTTTATGATTATTCGAAGCCATCTTTTTGACTGATATTATGGTTTTATTGATAACAAAAGTTTCAGTTAACAGATACTCTGTTGGATTGAAATTGGGTCACTATGAATATAATCAAAAAAAATTTTTTTTTCACTTTTACTTTTAAAAAAATCAAAGATTTGGTAATATGCATTAATAAATTCTGTGTGTAATATACAGAATGATTAAATCGGAAAATATATAGAATTATACTTTGTATATATTACCTCTCACAAGAGATTTAAACGTTCAAAAAAATTTTGATCGTCCTCATCAATCATATGTTAACTTCGTTAACTGAAATAAAGTAATTCTTAAAATAAAAAAGTGAGGTAATTTTATAATCTTAAATTTCGGGAATGTGCATTGGATTTCCAAAAGAATCAGCATAGCGCATATTTTCGATAAAAAATCAGCTTACAGTAAAATAGAACTGAAACTTTTTTGAACTACATATTGAACTGTTTTTGTCATAAATTATAATACGCATTTATATTTTTTTAAAAAAGATCAGAATTTAAAATGAAAGAGTTTTTAAAACAAATATAAGTCTATTAATCACCTAACATGCATTGAATAACCATTGATATCAACTACGTATGGCATCTTTTCAGAAAAAAAAGATAAAATATTCAAACAAATGTCCTTTGAAAAAATAACTATATTCTATGAAATAACTAAATATTCTACAAAAAGAACTAAAGATAGGAATTTTCTTAAATTGCTTTGCGTTTTGTTAGATCATACTTTATTGCGAAAAAAATGAGATAATGAAAAGTTTTTACTTAATCCGAGAATTGTAAGTAATTATTATATAGAGTTAGAAATTCCAAAACATCTCGTAATGTCAGTAATATATCATTGTCATCTGAAACTGCTCCCAGTGGTGACTAATGATTCGCGAACTTAATAAAATAAATGTCCTCAGGTAAGGGAATTAAACCTGTTTCATTGCGTACTGGAATCAGTATCCAGTACGCAATGCATTTCCTAGCAATAATGAGATTTAAAAAAATAAAATATTTATTTCAAACAAACATATATTCTATGAGCACTTTGTCTCATAATTTCTTATCTTATAGCAGCAAATTCCTGAAAGCACCAATGAAATTTCAGAGAACGACGTTCTTGTATTTAGAGTAACAGACTGCTGCTTTAAGACATTCTTTATATATTCTTTTAAAACAAAAAAAAAGGTATATTCTAAATTTTGCAGGCTTCAGATGATGATCTTGAATCCTAAACTCAAGATAACTTTGGTTTTTGTTTTGTTTTTAGATTTTTAGTTTAAGTTTTAATTTGCTACTTATCTGGATTTGAGGATCGAAATTGCTAATGACAAAACAATAGTTTGTATTTATGATAAAAAAAGAGATGAATTCAGCTTTAAAATAATCTAACTCTGTAATTATCATTCTACTCTTAACTCTCAAATTTCCAAAAATTTAATTTTCTGACAATTTAATAAAATTTAAAAAAATTTGTAATAACAAAATAACAAATATTTTAATAAAAAAAGAAAAGATGAAATATTAGCTACATCGATTGCTCTCATAAACTACATTTATCTTTATTTATACAGTATAGTAATTGGTATAGCAGTTGATATGATAGATTTCTTCTCCTGTTGTTGGTAAGTTCTTTCTCTTTTTGTTTTCTTAATTAATTAATCGGTTTGTTTGTCTTAATTTTGGTTGAATACTTTTGTTTTATTGGATGATGTTTTAATGTTGCTTTGTTTTTGTTTTTATGCTATTTAAATTGGTACATCTCTTTTACTTAATTTTCGGGGGATTTTCGGGTCGCGATTGGTCAGTACTTTTGGACATTTTGCGAGGCCTCTCACTGAAAGAATTCTTTATTTTATTGAATCTTTGCCTGGGAGTGACCCTTGAAGAAGTCTTCAGGCCGGATTCTTTTTCTATTGGCTGTAGTTTTTATTCTTTTGTGTTTCTTTTTGCTTGGCTTATTTTGTTAATTATATATATATAT
>JAPMOQ010030349.1:5846005-5864878 GCA_026543055.1 Argiope trifasciata | reverse complement strand
ATCAAGAAAAAATTAGTGTACAGTAATGAAATGTTAGGAATACATTTGTCTAGGTAACATATTTAATTGATTAAAGTATCAAGATCACAGGTAGAGCCATTTCAAATGTGAAATGCTGGTACATTAGTAACCGGTGTAACCGCCAGAATTTTGAATGCAAGCCTGCAAACGTGCATTCATTGTGTCGTACAGGTGTCGGATATCAGTTTGTGGGATGGAGTTCCATGCCTGTTGCACTTGGGCGGTCAATGCAGGGACGGTTAATGCTGGTTGTGGATGACGCTGGAGTTGTCGTCCAATAATGTCCCATACGTGCTCGATTGGAGAAAGATCTGGTGATCTAGCAGGCCAATGCAACATGCTGACAATCTGTAGAGCATGTTGGGTTACAACAGTGGTATGAGGGCGAGCGTTATCCTGTTGGAAAACACCCTCTTGAATGCTGTTCATGAATGGCAAAAACAGATTGTATCACTAGACTGACGTACAAATTTGCAGTCAGGGTGTGTGGGATAACCGCGAGAATGCCCCTGCTGTCATACGAAATTGCTCCCCAAACCATATCTCCAGGAGTAGGCCCTGTGTGTCTAAGACGCAGACAGGTCACTAGCAGGCATACACCTGGCCTCCTTCTAACCAACAAACGACTGTCACTGCGACCAAGGCAGCACCGGTTTTCATCAGAAAACACAACAGATCTCCACACCGTCCTCCAATGAGCTCTAGCTTGACACCACTCACGTCGCAAACGGCAGTGATTTGGAGTCAGTGGAATGCACTGTACAGGGCGTCTGGATCGGAGCTGTCCTTGAAGTAACCGATTTCTAACAGTTCGTTGTGTCACTGTGGTGCCAACTGCAGCTCGAATTTCAGCTTCAGACGCAGTACGATTAGCCACAGCCATACGCCGAATACGATGGCCTTCCCTCTCAGTAGTACCAAGTGGCAGCCCAGAACCTGGTCATTTCTTGAGGCAGTACCTTCCCTTGACCACTGCCGCCAATACTCATGCACAGTGGATACATTCCTACCAAGTCTTTCAGCAATATCGCGGAAAGGAACCCCACCTTCTCGTAGCCCTACAACACGTCCAAACTCAGTGAGCTGATGATAATGGCGTCTTCGTCTTCTCAGAGGCATCCTTGACTAACATTAACCCACTACGTCAAATCGCAACTGTAAATAACGATCACGAACCTTACAGCGCTTATTTAAAGCAAACCTCATTTGCATGTTCATAGTGTCGCTAGTAGCGCCACACTTACGCGCGTAGCTCGAAATTTAAATCAACGTCATCTTTCAGATGTATAAACACGCCTACAAAATTTCGTTTATCTAGCACAGCTCCTTCCTAGTGTTGGGATTTTTTTTCCATCAGTGTATTTTCTTTCATTATCATTCTGAAAGAACACCTTGTTTTACGATTCTAAAAGAATACACAATTCTAATACATAAGCAATTAATATATGTTTGTTCGTATTTTACATACTATTGTACCATTCATTTTATTTCGATAAAACATTTCAAAATTGTTGATTGATTGCGTTTATTATTATTTATTTTTCAGCAGCAGCAACGCGCCGGGTACCATTTAGTAAGAAATAAATTCAAGTAATAAATTTCGTTTTCAAAAATAAAACTCATTCTTCATTCAACAATCACTCTTGCCATTTAGAAAGCGTTTTTATGCTAAGAAAATTCAATTAATTAATTTATTTTCTTAACATGCAACTTATTTAAACAAACACTTTTAAATTAATTTTGGGCTAGTTTTTACCATTGAAAATAAAATATTTTGAAATCCATGCACAAATAAACAACATTTGTTTTCACATAAAAAATATATATTTTATATTTTTTTTTGAAGTCGATCTGTAATGGTTTGAATTTAATACTTATAGGAAAATCGAAGGTAAATATTTATGATTAATAGAAGATATCGTTAAAGACATTTTCGTTCAGTGTTTTCAAGCGTGTATATAAAATCTGATTAAAATAAGATAATAAAGGAAAGGATTTTCTCTAAATTTTTAATATATTGAAAAAGAATTTTATTTACCACGTGGTGAAAAACGTTTATTTTTATTTTTAATGTCTTTTGTTCCATAAATTAATTTTGAAACGTTGATGTATGTTTAAAAAGGGTAAACAACACCATAAAAATTGTTTGTTTTGTATGAAAATTTGTCTTTTTTCACAACTGATACAAAACAAAATGGCAAAAATGTTATTTTTAAAAGATTACCATTTTAAATTTTCTTTAAAAACGCAAGTAGATTTTACATTTTTTGGACGTTTGTAAAATAAATATATATTTTATAAGCATAAAAAGAAAGCCTGAATTTTTTTGTGTAATTTACTTTTTAATGTGTTTTTAGTGCAAAAAATACACTTTTCATTTTATAAGAAAGATGTCTGTCTTTCCCATCATTAAAATTACATTTTTATTATTCTTGCAAATATATAATAAGCAAAATAAAGTATTTAATTTATTGATAATCGTGTAAAAATACAGAGTAATTAAGCAATACTTTAAAACGGGACAAGTTAGTGTCTTCTTTCCATGTAAATTGTTTATATATTGTTCGTACGTGATTAAACAACAACTGTCATTTATTATAATAATTTAGCAATTGTAATATGTTTACAACATAAGGCTGGGTAGAAGAAATTTGAATCCCATCTGAGATTTTAACTTATTTAAGAAGTTTGGACAGAAAGATTCTGGTGTGCATATTACTTTTTAAAATCTAGCTTATCACCTAGAATCTTCTACTTCAAGATCCAAGAAGGCCCACTTATTTGTACCTATTCGTATACTCTAAGATATCATGCGTTCTATCGCCAAGAAAGATTTGTTAGCACTAAAAATGATCTATAATTTTCAAAATTTTGACTTTTCTTCGAAATTTAAACCAATATTATAGGGTTGACATTGCAAAAATTAGAGTTAGAAAGCAACAGCAATCCTTTTTGGCATAAGAAGATCTTCATTCTAAAAGAATAAATATACACAAACGTTTTTTAATGCTGGAAACAAATTTATCGTGAGAACCTTTGTGAGAACCAAAAAGTAAAGACAGCTATTTGATATTAGTTTTCCTTGAATCATGAGTGTATATGCCTAATCTCTTGTAGAATGCGCTAAGAACCAGTTTGTGCAATATTTCATTATACCATTACCACCGTGACTCAATATGGGCTACTTATCACAAGGAAAAATCTCCTGCTTTAGTCAGCTTTAAAACCTAATTAAAACAATTACAAATGTAAAGTGTCACTAATGACAAAATCGATTATCACCACAACTTAGGGGCCATTAGCATTTTGAATCCCGATATTCATGGTTCAATTCATACGATTTCAGAGTCACTAATCATAGCAGATTCTTTGACAATGGCTCCAGAGAATACACGAAGGCAGAATCTATTGTCCATGGAGACACTTCAGAGAATTCTGTACCATCGTTAACAGACGATGCGCTATTTGGTATTAACTGTTATCACTCGCCATTATTCAAAAGGGACTTAGATAAAATATGTCCTACACATTGCAAGGACAACAGTACGCGAAAAAGAAATGAAAGAATTCTTTTTCCACCTCTTTTCTAGAATCGTTTATCAAGATTCGATAAAAGAGCCGCTTGGGGGTAGGAAAATGTGAAGAAGACGTGTAGACGAGGAACGATTGTCCGCGATTGGCTCTGTAACAAGTCACGTGCAAAACTCACATCTAAAGTCGATTTTTTATCTTGAAATTTTGTTCCCTCTCCTTTTCAATTGGTAATTCGCAGGGCTGAAGCGATACCTTTTTTTAAGGTATCGAACAGCAAAGGTAAGTTAAAGTGCTTTTTGGGTTGAATTTGTTTTGAATGTAGAATTGTGCACTTTCTTGATATTTTATGCGTAGGAATTTTTTTTTTTCGTTGGGAAATTGATTCCAACAAATTTGTAGTTGGGAATTTGGAAAAAAAATCTGCACTACTTGAATTCAAAATCGCCCTTATATAAAACTTGTATTAGAAAATATTATGTCTGTGTGATGTCCCTCTGTAGAGTGCTTCATTGATTCTTCAGGTTTGAATAATGCTTTGTTTTGAGTTGTCACAAAAGATGAATAATTTTTAATGCATTTGAATATTTCTGTTGTAAAGTAAAATGTTATCCTTTTGCAAAAAAACTTTTTTAAATTTTTTGTAACAGAATTCGTGAATGCCATAATATGAAACAGGTTGATAGAATGTCATACGACTTCCATCAACCTCTATGAAACATATTTAAATGGAATATATTAAAATACTATTAATTGGAAGTTTAAATGTGTTTCATTGTTAAGATCTGATCAAGGCTGATTAAAGTCAAATTTTTCAGCAAAATGTCTGAAAATCTCTTCAGAGCATTGGCTAAAATCTTCAGTGCCCCTGGCAGCAATTCAAAAAAAGGGGGAGGGGCATTAACAGGATTATTTGAAGTTTCAATGTTTTATGTCTTCTATATCGAATGTTTTTCGTTTCGAAATTCGGGATTTTCTCGGAGCTGAGAACATTAAAGTAAACGAAAGAAATGTTTGAGCAAAATAATTGCATCTCATTTTCCGGCGAGAAATTTGAGAAATAAGACAACTATTGTTTAACGGAGTTTATTTATGAAATTATACATTTGCTCATTGAGTATTCGACAAGATATTAAGTACCAACCAATTTTTTTTTCACAATTAGAGAGAAAAAAAATTGGCGAGTTTCAGTTTTGAGAGTTCCAAATTTTGCTATTCTTTACCATGAACTAGTTGCAAGATTATCCTTATGTTTATGTGTAAATATAAAATCCAAATAATCTTGTTGATTCGACGGTTCAGACATTCCTAACTTAATATTTAATGATTAAAAAAAGCCAAATAACAAGCATTTAGTTTCAACGGAAGTACATCTGACGAATCTGTCATGCATACTTCAGAAAATCATTTTGTCCCGTTTTAGTTCCCATAGGAGCTTCTAATGCTATCTCTCACAGTAGTAAGTTTCATTATGTATTTAATTAAGCGATTTCAACGTGTATATACGTAAACTACTCAATCTTTATTTTGGAGCTTTCGATGCGTACATTTTTATCTGATAAAAGGAGAAATTTTATTCCCTTCATAAAGATTATTTTTGCGAAAAATACTGTGGAAGCATGTATATGCTCCACAGCTTGATTTAAGAGATTTGATGGATTTTAAAGTATGAATTTCACAATTTACTGGGTGGTTTTATTAAAAATTATCGAACACTTCTTTTAAACAATCATGGGTTACTATTCACCAACTTTTTTGTATTACAAATCGTTATCATCAAGTACTTATTCAACATTGTTTTTTGTAACAAGACTCGGCATCCTAAAAAAAATTACTTTTTCGGAAACTTTTGTGCCTATTTTAATGGAGGTTTGTCTTCCATATGCTTTCTTACTTTCAAATAACGCAAATGCCATTTAAAGTATTTGAAATCAATAAAAGTGAAAAATAAAAATCGTCTTTCAAAAATTAGTTTTATTGAACTATAACAAGATTAAGTATATATTTGACTTATACTTGTGCTTGGTAATTAAATACGTTAGGCTGCCCACCTAACTGGGACATACGCCCCTTGCCCCAGTGCCCTCAATCAAAGCAGGTATGGTTATTGTAGGCCTTGGCTCACATAGGGCTGTCATGCCATTGAGTTTAATTTTTAAATAGTAATTACGACTTTTTAAAAATCGAAGTTTTAATTGAAAGTACCTATGCTATATCAATTGATCATCTGTTATCGGCTTGTTTCGTCTTGCATCTTTCATCCTCAATTTTCATCTGTTATAGTGAAGCTCTTAAGATAAAGTAAAGATCAATATATCATAATATGCTTTCAACAACGTATTTTGTTTCAATTAGTTACTTCGTACCTTGGTTACAATTTCACGGGATATGTTCCGCCTAAAATTTAAATTGAAAAAGAATCGGTCTCCTTATAATTAGATGCTGCAAATTTGACTGTTGCACAATTGATGAAATATCGTACATTCTTATCTCCTTCGGAACGTTAAAATTGCTCTTAAATTATAATTGAGTTGACTTTGGATTATTTTTATGTACTTTTTATTTTGATTTATGAAATTAATGTATTCCTTTAGGAATTGAAGAAAGTTTCTGACACTTTCCAAAGCTCGAATTTGATTTCAAATGTAATGTATTTATTGAATTATTCATTATATGATCTGAAATACAAATGCTGATTTTCTTAAATCCTAGCTATCAATTTTGATCAGATTCTTATAAATCAGCAAGGAATGCTAGTTTCTATTCCTCTAAATCTTGGATCCTTCTAATCATTGAGGAGGAATTTTAATGTTATATCTAATTGAATGGCTTCTAGTTTTCTTGCTATTGCTATTTAACAAATTGACTATAAACGGTATCTAATGTTATTTAAATTTCGGAAATCTGTCGCAATATTTGAATTTTTAAATGGATAATCTTGCAAGAAAAAGGAATTTGAATTCCGTCGAAGGATCAGTTTCATGAAAATTTGAGTTAGATGCATATTTGAATTTTCTGTGCCTTGAATAAGTGGAAGCTAATTCGTTGGAAACCATCACTTTCAAAATATTTTGTATCCAACCTTTTGCCTTACCCTTAACGGAGAAATTATTGACAAATTATTACATATAACAATGATTTGCTATTTATATTTAATAAGAATTTTCCTCATTTAAGAACTTCTGCAAACATGCGAGATATTTTAATTAACATGCACTTTCAAACAAATGCGTTGATAGTAAATAATATGAAAATTGGGAATAGACCTTTGAGCGAAACAATCGATAAAAATGTTTATCCACTCTGGATTTGAAGCTTTCTTGTTTTGAATACAATGATTTAGCAAGTTGCTGAAAAATAACTTGATGATTCTACGCATTTATTTCAGTCAATTTTTTTCAAGATCTCAATCAAATTTCTGGAAATCATCATAAATTGACTCTTGGTGAGTTTGATTTATAAGTTACTTGATAACTCAGGAATTTTTATACGTTTCACTAATATTTTATATACATTGGCCAGTTAAAATAGCTCTCAATCCGATTTGAAATTTTCCCTGGTCTTAAATTTGCAACAGGGAACATCGGCAGAATTTAACTTTGCATTTCTAAATGTTTATTATTTCATTCTTCGAACTAAGAGTTTAAGTTATTCATAATGTAAAACTTGTAATTTTTTAAAGATAAATAATTACAATTTTTACCAAATGCAATATCGGAATCGGTCGTTTCAGCTTTGAGATGCGATTAAACTAATTCAGATTATAATGTATGAACCATTTTAAACTACTTGCATCATTAACAATAGTATTTAACAGAACTTTTTATATTTTAGACAAAATGAAGGTTTGGCTTTTTTTAAATTTGGTGTTTGTGATCGGATCTGGTCTTCTGGAAGAGGAGTTCGATTCAATTCCAAAAGATGCAGCAAAAGGGACATCAAAATCTCTAGATATTCCACACATCCCTAAGGGAGGAAAGAAATCCGACTGGACAGTCCAACCTGTGAAGATCATAATAAGAGACAAGCCAGAAGTAATCCATGTTCCACATCCTTATCCGGTAAAACAATTTGTTCCAGTACCTAAAATGATACCAGTATTGAAGAAAGTACCTATTTTAAAGCCTTTACCTGTTCCTTTTTTTGTTCCGAAAATAAAAATTATACCAAAAAAGGTACTCGTACCCAAGCCTTTCAAAATCGTCAAGAAAATACCAATTCCAAAACCATATTTCTACAAAAAGTACATTCCTATTCCTAAACCTATGGCTGTTCCCAAACCTTTTCCGGTACCTATTCCAAAATTTTATAAAAAGAAAATACTTGTACCAGTCCCGAAAAAAGTATTGGTACCAAAGTTTAAAGTTATGCCCGTTCCTGTGCCAAAGTTTGTGAAACAGCCTATTCACATAATCACTAAACTTGTACCGAAGAAAATTCCTGTTCCAACAATTGTCAAAATACCTGTCATAGTGAAAAAGCCAAAAATCGTGCCATATTTGAAACCCGTGCTTATCAAGAAACCCGTTCCTGTACCATTCATTATAAAGAAAATAAAACCAATCCCAAAACTCGTTCCGATACCCAAAATCGTTAAAATTCCTAAATATATACCTATACCGAAGCCATACTGGAAGCCCAAGCCAGTAAAAGTATTAAAGCCTTATTTCGTGAAAAAACCTTTTCCGGTACCAGTACCGAAACCCTATATGAAAAAGAAATTTGTTCCAGTTCCTAAACCACTGCCAGTACCTTTCTTCAAGCCTTTCCCGAAGCCTATTCCTAAATTTGTGAAGCAGCCTATACATATTATAATTAAGGAAAAACCCAAGTCGATCCCAGTTCCAACTTTTGTTCCCGTTCCAACAATTGTAAAAAAGCCTAAAATAATACCAGTGCTTAAACCATTCGCAGTGCCAAAGAAAGTTCCTGTTCCATACATAGTGAAAAAAGTAAAACTTGTTCCCAAGATTGTGCCTTATAAGAAATTTGTTAAAATTCCGAAGAAAATTCCTATTCTCAAACCATTTATGGTTCCCAAGTTTGTTAAAGTTCCGAAACCTTATTTTGTGAAGAAGCCTGTGCCGGTGCCAATACCAAAATTTATGCCTTTCAAAGTTCCTTACCCAGTGAAGAAACCATTTTTTGTACCAGTTCTGAAAGGAATACCAGCTCCTATCCCCAAGCCTATTAAAGTTCCTATTGAAATCATCATGGAGAAAGCCATTGTGAAAAAACATCCTGCTCCAGCCAAGTAAGATTTCCTGACTATTTACTTTCCAATATTTTATCTGGTATTCTAGTAGAATATAAATTGCTAACGCTATAAATTTTTTAGATATTTTAAGTAAAATTAATCTTAATTATTTGAACAGAAAGGGTATGCGCTAGATTGGACCAGTGAACTGAAATTTTTTATACATCCAAAATCGAAACATGTAATCAGATTTATGAACTAAGTAGCTTTATAGGTATTCACTTCATAAGTCTTCTAAATATTTGTATTTAACAACTATCACAAATTCAATTTTTGTGCAAAATTTTAAATGAAAAAACTATATGTATCAAGAATGTCTCCTCCAGAAAGGATAGTCGATATTCCAGGGTTAATTTCATAAACGATCTTAAATTGCTTCATTTAATTTAAACTCTAACAAATTCTCATTCACATCCTTGCTCTGAAAATTTAATGATTTTAACTCGCAATATGTAGTATTTTTTGTCAAACCTTTTCTGCTCTGTAATCTTAAAACGACTCTATGGGGGGAAAAAACCGACTTAATACTTCATATCTAAACGTTGATTAATCAATATTGATAAACAAGATTTTAAATGTGTGGGACTTTCCGTCTCCGCTGATTCCATCGTATGTTGAGAAACGATTCATGAATAACTTCATGTGTATTTCGTGAGTAATTTATAAAAAAATGAATTGCTTTTAAGAATTTTAAATTTATTTACAGCTTATTTTCAACATTAAATCCAATACTGAAGATTTCTAATTTAATATCAAGCCATTAAAAAACTGCCCCATTCAATATATTAAAAAATATTTGAAATGCCTCATTTCATCTGCTATTCAGAAACTAATGTAATAAAAATTCCAATTTGCATATAATTACATTTGGTGATTAGTCTATACGCTGGAATATCGATGCTTCATTTCCAAGTTTAGTCTTAAGTAACTTGACTTATATTTGCTTTAGAATTTTAAATTCAAATTGAGATTTTAATCCAAGCTAGCAACATTAGTCAACTCTGTTGCAAATGTTTTTGATGAAACAGATTTAAGTATATCTTCACCATTTAACATCTCGATAAATGCTGTTGTGAAGAATTTATGCAAAATAGAATTCTCTTATGAAAATGCGATACATTTTGATCTAAATAATTATCCGATTAAAGCATGAGAATTTTTAAAAACGGGGGCTATATTTTGCATATCAAATACATTTTTGTATATTAAAACTAAATTTGTATGCTCAAAGGGCTTTCTGTAAAGATCGCTATTCAGAAGAGGAATGCAAAAAATAAAATAGTCGACCATTCTAAATATAGCTTTATATACTAAACCATACCTAAATATAGCTTTCATAAAAAAAATATCGAAATTATCAAAAAAGAAGCTGGACACCTGTTTGGTTTTGCTATTTTAAATATAGAAATGAAATACGAGTATATGCCTTAATGAAATAAAAACTCGTTTTCTAATTTTCCAATCTTTTTTAATATAGTATTGATGGAAATATTATGAATTATATAGAAATGAAATGAATGCACTATTGAATTCTGTCAAATAGTACATGCCATTTAATCGAAACAACTAGAGCAATACAAATGATCAAAAACGTGTTATGGAGCAAATGGTGTAAATGGAATCTTTGTTCCCAATAGACGCTCCCTACTCGTAACGCTCACAGTCGACACTTTTGATAGTTAGTTGCAATTAAGGATTCTCAGTAGACAACAATTTCTAAAGCAACTAATGACTTCAGGAAAAGTTATAGTACATTATATTTTGTAGATATATTTTTGTTTCAAGATAAAGAGCGATTTTTGTATTTGCGTGTGAAATTTTGTTTCACGTAATAAATTTAACTTCCACTTTTGCTTTTTTAAAGAAACATTTCTTGTCTAATATTAAATTGGAATGCAATTTTTAAATTATTTAAATTAAAATCCCGATTTAACAATGAAATGACTTTTGCTATTAAGAAAAATTAACCGTTCTAAGATTATATAGTGGTAAAACCCTGAAGATATTTGAAAATTTATTCGAATCGTTCATATTTTATAATGTAAACAAATTTTTACTCCTTCGAATATCTATTTATACTTTTCTCACAAGTAAGAGGGAGGTGTGCCAATTCAAGTGTCGTCCTCGTCATCTGACCGTGGTTCACAATTACGAGGTCAGTCCAAAATAGCCCTAGTGTTTCTTTACAACGGGACGTTAATATAACCAAAATTCCCTTAAGGAAATGGCTCGTGATAGTGTGCGAAACGTGTCTTGATTCATTTCCTATAGTGTGTTTGGACAGTAAAGCATAACAAAATGCTTATTAGCATAATTAAATTTCACTAGAAATAGTTTTCATAAATTCCGAGTGCGTTTCCTAATTTTTATTAATCATTCGGAAGTTAATCCGACCTGCTTAGTTTTGCAAAGGAATTCGTATAACAGACGACATTCAATTTGTCTCTGCATGATATAATTCAACTCGGAAAACTTGTCCTGCATCATTAACCGATGCTTCAGTAAAACGCTGAATAACACAAATCAGAGAATACGAAACTTCTTTGAATTTAAGCTTAACTTTAAAATATTTTAAAATTTCTTTTCTTGTAGACAACATATCAAGATTGAATGTAATTTCCAGTGATATAACTCCCTGATTTTAATTACGATTGGATGAAATTATAACACTTTTTTGTCTATATCGAATAGATTTTTATCATAAATTGTTGCGTAATAAGTTGGTACTGCAAAATTAGGGCAAATTATGTACCGGACGCTTAGCCCAAGACATAATTTAACCCAAATGTCATCTGTAGCTTAGAAAATGTGATATTTTTGACATTCTTTCTTTCGAACGCTTCCCTGCCACCAGTTTGTTGTACAATGTTTTTAATATAATGTTCACTAATATACAATATTACTTAATGTTGCACAGTTTTGTACAATGTGCACATGTTACTATTGTTAGACTTGGTTTTAAAAACTGACACATTAACCAAAGTTATTCAAGTCATTCACCGATATCAGCTTCCCCTTTATGACATTACATACAGTATAAATATATACTATTTGACTTATGAAAAAAAATTGAAATTTTAAGGTTTTCTAATTATAGGATAATTAAGTTTTGTGAAAACATTTCGAGTCTTTTAGCAATTTTAAGGATTCTCTTTAGATACCTTTTACTTATTGGACAAGATGGATTTTAAGTTGATGTTTGCTTGGAAATTGTAAAATATTTAAATTCGGTTTAAATTTGCCGCATTATATCATCTGTCAGGCATTTGGAAATTACCTAGAATCTGTTACACAGCTGATAAGAACTGTAACCCTTGGCAAAATAAAATCCAGACAATGTTGATCATGATCTTTCAATATTTACCGCCAAGGGACTCGTAAGATCTTAGGGTGAGTATAATGGCGTCTTTTTATCCAAATCTCGAATTAATCCTTGACTTTCTAAAAACTATTTACCGAGGCAAGACATGGACTCATCTCTCCGTAAATCACCGGTTATTTTTATCTTTTGGCTTCGTCAGAAGCCAAATATTAGCCTTTCTTTCAAGCAATAGATTCAACATTCTTATTGTTACAATCGGGTTTCTGTTATCGCAAAGAATGAACTGATTTTCTATGACTAAAGGATCTTGCTGCATTCTTTCTATACCCACTCCGTATGAAATGAGAAATGTGCCTTCAAATTTATTACAAAAATAGGAATATATTTCTTACTCTTGACATATTACATTTAATTTGGTGAGCTCTATTCTCAATGAGAATTTTAAGTAATATAATATTAGTTAATTGATTAATTTGACTTCATTTGAGAGATTTTATAGGGAATAAATAACGTCAAAAAAATTTCCTATTGTTTTTTAAATTTTGTTCCTTCTTATTTATGTATTGAAAGTAAAATTGATATACGTATATTTAAACTCTGAAAGTTTTGAGGGAAGGATAATAAACGGCACTGTAAAGAAATCTATAGAAACGTTGAACCATAGAAAAATACTTCTTTAACAAATATGCCATGAAGACTTTAAGTATCTGCGCTTCGAATTAGTTTTTTTAACCTTCAAATCTTTGAATCGAAATTTTTCTACATTAAATGGAATTTTAAATTTTCATTTATGCTGTATTTCTTGAATTCTTTGAGTGCTGTCAAACTATAAAAATTGTTCCGTGATTTCTACGTTCTCTATAGAAGCTTTACTTTTTTTATAGATGAATATGTTCTTTATTTCATAATTACGAATTTGTAAATTTCTTTAACAATTCAGTCAATTTGAACTAATTTCCTGTTTTAATTGTGTATCTCTAAAGCTTCAGGACAATTTTCTTAAAGATGAATCCATAATTAAAATAGTTTTTTTGTATTTTAGCGCTAGAATGATGCTTTACATTTAGGAAGTCGGTTATAAATGCAATTTTCATTTTATGAAAAATTTGTCAATGGTAAACTGTTTAGAATTCGAATTAGTATCAGTTTCCCTAGCCTTATTTTAAATTTTGTTCTAAACGAAATACATTTTCGCTTATTTAAGGGATATCTATTTGTGAACCATCCCAAAGTTTGAGTTTGATTTTGGTTCATTAAAAAAACATCTTCCCAGTTCGATGTATTGCAGTCTGTGCAGTTTTATAAGAAATGTTGTTTGGTTTAGACCGACTTGTTACGAAACATTTTTCCATTTTTTTTTCATTGCCTTAAAAATTGCAAAATAGGATTCAAAAGTCAATAGGCTGAACATAGACAAACATAATTGTACATTACAGTGAAATGGTAATTGTTTCCTTTCATAACTTTCAATAAGAAACAGTGGTTAAACTTAGTTACTTTAAATTGTTTGGATCTTCCTCGGAAGTTTTCATTAATGCAAAATTGGACGTAAAAGAACGTGGAAATTCAGCACAAGGAAACTGTTCATGTAACAAACCCTTCATATAATTGTTAATAAGATAATTCAGTAAATTATAAATTAGTAATATTTGTTGGAATATATTAAGGTAACCGACTACGTTCAAAGTAAAAATTTTGAAAAATTTGATTTTTAAAAACTCTTTTTGGTCTTTAGGTGTATTATCAATTATAAACGCTGTAAATACAAAAGAACTCATTTGAGAATATAACATATTTTGAGAAATAGGAAAATGTATGGTAAATTTATTGAAACTTAACCAAAACGGTTAACATTCTACACAAAATTGCAATGCAACAAACCTATTTTTCTTTGTGCCCAAGTTATAGAATATAATGTTGAATGAAATGAACCAAAGTCTAACAAATATTTTGAGATGCAAAGTTATAGGTAAAAATAAACCTATCTATGCATTTTTTCCATAAATTACCAACTTCATTTTTCTAAAAACACCTATAACAGAAAAAGTATTTCCCAACAAAACTTTTCGTTCATTTCATTGCCTATACTATTTAAAACACGCTGAGAGTTTTTATGTAAATACCTCTATTAGTTTTGGGGATATCTTGTTAACGGTGGATAATTTTTATGAAAATTAAAATGGAAGTGAAAGACGAATATTAGCTGAAAAATAAAATTTGCTTAAAATTCCTCTGGATAATAGGTTAGACCTTTTTTTTCTTTTCTAAGAAAAACAAACTGTTTTGGAAAGAGAAGTCTGAATTACAAGAAAACGTTTTTTAAAAAATCGCCAATGTGGTCGGAATTGGAAATTGGAAACGCTGGTATTCACCAGCGTTTCCAATGTAGTCGGATACCTTAAATGATTAGAAAAATATTTTCCACTAAGCATTTTTTATTCTATATTTTTAACAGACTTATTTACCTTGAATAAATGCTAACAAAAATTATGTCAACTTTAAAAAATGTATGCAGTGAAATCGGGAATCTTACTCTTTATAGTACTTTAAAATGCTGTAATAGCGAAATGGAATCTTTGAAATTTGATTCTAAATTATCTTTTTGTCTTTGTAAAGGAACTTCAAATAGAAAATTTTACTTTGGTTGTCTCGTATTTAAAACCTGCAAATTTACTTACGAATTGCTATGATTAGATTTTCCATTTGAATATTTTGCAAGAATTAGCAAATGGTATTTGAACTATGTATAGATAAATAATGTAACTATTTCATTATGAATTAAAATACTTTAATACTCACGTGCAACAAAAAAACAAATATTAACAATTTTTCTGCAATTTTTAGGTTGATTGGAAAAGATGTCGTATACGACAAAGACGTCAAAGGAAAGTCCTTGGACATGGTAGACAAGGATTTTCAAGTAGATGAAGAGACAATAAAGGCAATGATGTTGGAGGAAGAATAAGCGTAAAAGGCTTTGCATCCGCTAGTACTATAATTTTTTTACGAGTTTTTACTGTGATGCTGAGCATTTTGTTTTAAAGAACATTCGTGGTTTTGTGTAGTACTTGTGAATAAATTAAATAATCTACACCGGGATGTTATTTAATTCATAATTACTTGTCGCTTTAAATATGACTCAACTATTAAAATTTACATGCGATTACCAAACAGTTTAATATCTTCAGAAAATTGTAACCACCATTTTGGATTTGTATCCAATTTCAGTTTCTCGTGTATTACTCGTATATTTATTTCCAACGGCTGAATTTCCAACAGCCTCTACCAACTTGCAGTTGGTATGGGGACATTCTAGCTATACATGTTTTAATACATAGATTTCGCTACGTTTTAAGCCTTTTAACTTGGATATTTGTGGCACAATTGGTCAAACAAAACATAAAATTTTTACGATCATGGAAGAAGCGGGTGTTCTGCATGATATTAGAATTTATTCACAATTAACTTCCATTTCTGGTGTTAAACCCTATTTATGGTTATTAACTCATTTTCAGAATACATTATTTAGAACCTTAAGCTTCGTCTCAGTTTATCCTATAAAAAGGCCAGGTGCCGTAATATTAACATTTTATATTAACCAACGGCTAAAATACATCAAAAAAAGCAGCAGGGATCATGTTTGCGAAATTTAATTCAATTTATAATGCAATGTGTGATAAAGTAGCAATTCAGGTATTGAAAAAATTTAGATTTAAAAGGGGCAAATCGTAGCAGAAAAATATTGAAGTTCACTTCTAGTTCCAGGAAATCAAAACTAAATATATGATTGTAATGGTTTTTATGCAAATAAAATTTCATGTATGCAAATTGAACTCGATCTCAGATACTGAATGTCGTGAACTTTCTGAATGGTTGTGGAAATATTGAAAATAAAAGAAACGAGTAAAATTTTCTTTTGGCACGAAATTGACAGAAAATTAAGTTTTTATGATTTGTAAAGATATGCTGCTTCAATCAACACCTATTTTTCGACCCTTTATTTATGAAGATTATTAGTTGTCTTTAGGTTTTGTAAAGTAATAAGAGTGCATAATTGGGTGGATTTAATTTAGCGCTTAGTATGCTGAAAAATACAACCCACAAAGAATAGTACATTTCAATTGTACATTTCATAACTTTACAAGTAATCATGCATTTTTAGAATGCAATGTCGAGAACAACATAAGAGTGCAAAAAATTTAAGCGAAGTGAATGGATAGGATTTAAGATCAACATAACCCTTTCAGAGAATCTGAAAGGCTCGATTACACCTTCTGCGCTTGGATTTAAACTATTGGATAAAATTGCAGTATTAATAACTGGGTAGAATAGTTATTATAATCCTTTAAACTTTTGTCACAGATGAAATAAAACATGGCAATTATTTTTCTATAAAGCTCCAGTCACTAGAGTCTCGACTCAATAAGTAGGAAACAAACCGCGCTGAACTGGCCCGAGCTAGGCTCGGAAACAAATGGAATAAGAACTGAAATGGAGTACTTGTTCCTCATGAAATATAGTTGTGGTTGACGAATTAAACTACTTTTCATTTTCTATTCGATATACTAAAGAAACCCAATTTGGGACTTTCGTACGGAATGTAGAAATATTATGTAAAAGCAAATGGTGTTAGATCGTAAAAAAATTGTAACAGACAGCTAGTGTTTTCATCAGGCAAGTCAATCCACCATTATGCTCGTAATTTCCAATATATTTGCATGAACAATTCCCTCTTGTAAAATCGATGAAAACAGTTGATAAGATACTATCCAAGCCTGAATAATATATATGGCCCTATAGCCATTCCAAGAATATCACTCCTGATGTTCGTTCATTCCAATCTTCTCTTAGTGAAGATGAATTGTCACTATACATGAGGTTAGGCAGGTTTTTATGCGAAAACGACTTTCGATATTCTTATTTGATCCTAAATTATCACTAGTTGGACTCGTCACAGCAAGTCAAGATAAAATCTTTTTCTGTAAATGTTTAGCACCTTTGTATAAATAATGCAGTCCATGATGCAATTGAAAATTGCTGAATGTATCTTACCTGCGTGTAGCTATCGCTGACGAATCTGTGTATTAGGGAGGTCTTTCCACATCGACTATCACCAACGAGAACAATCTTACACGAGCACTCCTCCATCCACTATTCAATTCATCTCTCAATTAAGCAGTACCTGATAAATAAAAAAGAAACTTAAATTTCTTGATAGTACACGTATATTTTATATTTACAACACAACGTACATCTCATTGATAAGCTATTTCTAAATGAAATTATAAAAAGTACACAAGGTAGTAATAAAGCATATTAAAGTCTTGATTTAAAATGCCATGCGCCCCAAATTTTCCCTGTCAATAGGAATAAAAAGCAACAATCAAATAGTGTTCTGATATTTCTTCCGATTTTACTTGATCATTCATAGTTTAACCCTTCGCGCTCTGAAAAATAAATATTTGGCGATTAAGAGAGCTTGTTTATTGCTCCGAAAAATTATTGTATATAAATTTTTTAAGCTGAATTTTCACGAAAAACTAATTTACATATTTTTAATTTAGTATTTTTACCAGTCAAAATTTAAGAAAATAGATTTAATGATGCGCAGCCTTGAATGAGACATCGAAGTGCTAGGAATTAATATTCGAATTTATTTGATTATCAATGATTAATTTATTATTATTTTGGCATTCGAAGAAAAACAATATACGTTTTCTATATTTATACTCTATTTTATAATGCAGCTTAGCCAGTGATGGCTTTTGTGCCATAAAATATATACTATATTTCTTCATATATTAATTATAGATTAATTATTGCTATTTATATATCAGCTCCACATTATATTTCTTTCATTGAAAATTCATTAATGGAAATTGCATGGCGGAAAAAACTTGGTTTTCAGCATAAAATTACCCTTCCGAATTTCGGAACTTCTATATATTTTTAAAATAGAATTTAAAAATGTGTGCTTCAAAATAATGAGATAAGGTTAAACCTAAGGAATGCAGGCTGTAAATTCTGATTGTTTTGAAAACCTTTTTACGTTAGTTCAAATTTGAGTGAATATAGAACAAGTATCCGAATTTTATATTTGAAACAGAAATAGAAACCAGAAATTAGCTTTTCAGTGTAAAATAATAATTTACCTTATGTTTTAACATTTCAAAGTTTATATATTGTTATGTATGTAATTTTTATATTCTTGTAATTTGCAAATATTTTGCGAAAATTTTAATACTTAAAATTATTTGGAAAAAATTAAACCATCATGTAGAACAATAAATCTAATCATTTATTTTATAAAACGTTTAATTACGATTAAGAGATCCATAGAGTTATGTACACATCCCAATCATTGAGGAAGAAATAAATTAAAATTGCGAAATCGCATCACTTTTCTGTGTTGTTTCGTTTCTGCGTTGTTTCTAGCACTAACACAAAAATGTGCCAAATTACGACTTACAGAAAATGCAATTGATACTGAGAAGAAGAGGGGAGAAAATGTTTATCTGTTCTCTTTCACAGACACAAATGAAGTTTCTGACGGTTTACAAGAATCTCTATATAATATGCTTTTGTTTCAGGATGGAACTATGTATCAGTTAGGTTTCGCCTTCGGGCCTGGACGGTCCAAGGTATGACACAAATAAAAAATTTAAAGTCAGCAGAATTAGTGTGTTAAATATATAGGAAATAACTGTCTTACCACTTGCATCGTATAGAAGTTAGCAAATAG
>JAPMOQ010030349.1:5770178-5826005 GCA_026543055.1 Argiope trifasciata | reverse complement strand
TACAAAAGGTGAGCCTAAAACGCGTTAGGCACAAGTACAATCTGTTTATTTACATTGTCGAAATACATTGTTTATTTTACATTATGAAAAACATTATTTATTTCTAATGTCGTCGCTAAATAATTTTTTACGTCAATTTCTACAAAAAATTCTCAATACTGAAGCTCCCGACAGTAATACTAGCTTGGTAGCGTCGCTGGAGTGATTGGCGAACAGGTTCCCATACCCCGGATATTTTACGTACGTATGCAGGCACGCAGGATAGTCCAGCAACGATCATACTCCATTTAGCGGACCTCTAAAGTTGCATGCAACAAATTAGAACAATTGTTTTAACATTATCTGTACTCAATCATTGGTTAAGTTTCCTTCTAATGAAAATTTATGATTCCGTTAAAGAGTTATTCTTTTCTATTTGTGCGCTTCCGGTCATATAATCAATCCTATACAATAATAGTCTGTTATGATGAGCAGGGAAGACTGAAATCTATAATTCCATAAAGAGTTTTCATTAAAGTATGCGTGTCAGAAATATTGAGTATACAGCAGTATATAGGGAAGGTATGCACATAAAATACGAACAGCGTTGGTAGAAAGAAAGGTTATTGTAATTTACCAGCTTTTAGCATATACTCAAAATTGAGACCATGATAACGCTCTATTCTTATTGGTAATTCTTGAATTGCTGTAAGTTAGAAAATATCTCAGGCATTCAATAACAATGGTAAGAGCTATTATGACTTTTGCCTCAAGGTTTTCAAATGCTTTAGAAGTTTCATCATTCTTATTGTGGTATTTAACAGAAAATATCCATAGGTCTTAAATATGTATTTAGAACCAAGATCCTATTACTTCTATTCTGTAGCATAAGCAAAAAGTCCATATAGTGAAATCTCTGATAATATAAAAATGCATATTATTTGAAATCTTTAGGAGAAATGTCAATTTATCATTGTGAAACTCATGGAATAAAAATTTATGGCATTACTTTCTGCCATCTCAACTCACTATTTTCCTATATTATCAAAACATAATTCTTTTATTTCAAGTTCCCCGATATTCTTTTAAATTTGATTAAAAACGTTATTGATGATCGTAGATAGTTTATCATTACTGTCAAAATGCCGCTCAGAAAATTTACAACACAAAAAATTTTCAAACAGATTAAATACATTTATTTTTTTTAAAATTATTACGAGTACTGTATATTCAATAAGCATGCTTGCGTTTTAAGAATATCTCATAATAGAAATAACCGTAGGATCTGTAAATTCACAGAAGTGAGTGTAGAAGATTAAAATATGCTGAATTATTTCGTTTAAAGTATTCGTAAAGCTACAAATAAAATGAGGATATAACAGATATCATTAAAGCAGGTAATACATGTATATTATTAAAAATTATCCACATTCTGTGTTTGGAATGTATGATGAAAACTCGAACAGCTGCAGTCACCAAATGGTGTTAAATTTTATGTAAAACAAAATAAAGGTAACAAAACAAACAGCCAAAACATACACAAGTGCAACACTTATTATAAACAACAACTCATAATCAACATATCAGTGATAAACACAGAGGGATAATTAGTAGTCTTGCAGCAGAAAGACTTCTCTCAATTGATCTCAATTATTTTAAATTAATAGATTGCTGTTGCTGAACACAGTTGGTAGTGACTTTCAGCTTCTTCATTCGTAATTTGTCGTTTTTTTTCAACCTCTTTTATAATATTCGTAACAGGGCACAGATACTTTCAGAGAAAGTGATTTAATTTTAGCCTTAATAGTGCTATGATCAAGATTCATGTCATTTCTAGAATTTTGATTTTGATGTTAATTCCACCGAGGCCAAGGGTCGTGTATTCGACATTCATAAAAAATTCGTTAGATCTATCTATAAAACTATCTACATTACAAGTATAAACTTACTGCTTTAGAAGTAATGTCAAAAATTTGGAACAGATAACCAATTTCAGAAGTCGGAATTTCTTGAAAATGGAATGATTCTCTGATAATTAAATATTTTTGGAATGATATAATTGTATTCATAATGCGAGAGTGCTAATTTTAACCTAAATGAAACTGTAAATATAATAACAATTCCATTTAGATTAAATTAGCACCTTCGTCTCATGCAGCATTAACTCGGGCGGGAAAAAAAAGTATTCTATAAATGCATGTAGAAAATTCTGAAGATAATTTTGATAATGATTCACTTAATTGTTAAGCAATAAAAACTCAATTTAAAAATGAAAATAGAAATTTATTTATCATCAAAAGCATAAAATCAAAGTTAATCCATTTGAAATATACTTATTGCGTACAAAATTATAAATCTTAATATGCAATATATAAAAAAATATTTCACAAAAACTACATTTGAATTTTCCTATATAAAAGCGAGCCATATTTCTTGAGTCTTTAGTTACAAAATAGTATTCAAAATATCCTCGCAATACTATTTAAATTAAAATTGAGATTCTTTTCGATAAAAACAGTTTCAAAGCAGCTATTTTTATACTGACAATGAAAGAATCTTTTGTTAAATGTCGTTTCTAGAAAAATATTTAGTAATATTTCTTTATCCAAAGCTGTGATAAACTATAATGATTATTAAAAAGAAGTAGCATAAAAATTTTCAATTATTTTATGAAAATCTGGGCCTGAAGTATACACTTACTGTCTTCATGCTGTATATAATAGTTTCAAATCAAAACAACGGAAGATGCAAATTATCAAATGAGGAAAAAGTCAAATGCTGGACAATTGCATAAGATAAGCATTTTACTGTAATATATATTTTCTTGTAGAAAACAAAATATATTTGGAATAGTTTGATGATTTATGACTCCATTCTCAACATCTTGCATTAAAAAGGTTTATAATGAATGTAAACGCTCTAAATTTAAATGTACTAAATTAAAATATAAATATATTAAAAATCGCTTCTGAATTGTTTCACGTCCTACAACATTAATAAAAAAAACTAAAATACTTTTCAAATTTAGTGTTGTTTTGCTTCTTTATATAGTAAAGCAAATCCCAAATAAGAAATGTTTATTTCTTTAAATGGAATTTTTTCGAAATGTAAAATTTGTATGCGATGATAGCGTAAAGACTACAAACCAAATTCCAAACACTTACTATCTTCTCTAACTGGTTAATATTTTCCTATAAACACTAACTAATAAAGATATTAATAAAAAAATAATTTAATTAAAGGAAATTTGAACAGGAGGATTCATTGAAAATTGCAGGATCTTTTCCCATTGTAATTATTATTTCTATTAACTATTAGAAAAGCTAAAAGAGATTACTCTAAATAACAATGAATAAACTAAAATTAGTTATTTAAATTAAATAAAGTAAATAAAAAAGACTGCTAAAAATAATAGTGAATAGACTAAGTTAATAGTTTATACTCATGTTTCAAACAAAATACATTTACATATCCAGTAAAGTTTTCAATCATAAGCAGTAGAGCAAAAATTTAAAAGGATGAAAAGACAATTATCGCCTCTTTTAAGTAATTAAAAATATATAATTTTTATTTATACTTCTATTTAATAAATTTTAATAATGTTTACCTATATTAAATATATAGGTAAATAGATATATAATATATATTTACCTATTTGCATAATATTACTTAAATTTTTTACCCATATTACCGAAATTTCTTTCCAATCTTCCTTTTTAAACAATGCAATTTTACGTAATGCCGTAATAAATATGCTCCCTTAAAACAACTTGAGATTAATATAAAACAATGACTTTAGAACTCATTCAAGACTAATTTTAATCATGGAAGAGTTAACAATTTTTTCAAATTCAATCTGCTACTAACATTATACCAAAAATGACTCATTCACCTTAAGAATTTACTACTCTATATTTTTTTTTCTTCAGTACATTTATCGATTTCTATACAAAATCTAAATTTGTATAGCATTTGGAGCATTTTTCCAGTTGACTATACTCATATCTCTAACGGTTTACAATACATGTGCAAAGCCCTGTTTAAATTCCAATAATGTAGTCTTGCAACATTTTAAATCTTGTTTCCTTGGTAGCAAAATTGAAATACCCAAAATAAATACAGCATCATATGAATTAATCTTTTATGTATTGTGCATAATTTCGTAGATGGTGAATTGAAAATGTTAAAAAAATGTGCAAAATATTCTTTTTTAAAAAACTCTGATACGAATACAATTTAGAATTAATAACTTGATGTCTAATTTATATTTAATTTATTATCAAAAATTAAATTGATTTTGCTCTTATAAATAACAACTATGTAATATTATTCAGATGATATAAAACCCTGCTCGGAAATTTCACTCATATGTGACAAATTTTCTTGTCATCTTCAGAAAAAGAAAAAAAAAACAGTAGAAATGTTCAATAAGAAACTAGGAAAAAAATCTGCAATTATTTAAAAAGTTAATAATAATGACTTTAAAAAAATATATTATTTGTAAAAATTTACGAGATATTCAAATTTATGTATCACCTTACTTTTGTGCAATTAAATTTATGGCATTTTCTTTTTATTGAAATGCAAAAAATACAAAAATCTACCTAGTTTTTTAATGTTATTGACAGAAAAGTCAAACAATGAATTTATTATTCGAACAAAGCCAGTAGAATGTTTTTCTCGCAAATACTTGATTGGAGACATTCATGGGACTTTCTGTTAGAATGAGTGAGATATTAGGTAAATTGATCGCTAGAGTCACGACGTTTTATTTGCGTAGAAAAACAAATATTCTTTAAATATATTGATAAAGTCTCTTTAACTTCACAGTCGATGTTGCAAGTAAGACAGATAAAAAAGGTCTAAATATAATTGCTCAAACATTGTTAAAAAATCTTAATTTCTCTAAATTACATTAAACAGTGACGAATAATGTGAAATCCTCACTGCACTAAAATGAAAAAAGGAGGAATTTCAGAAATTTTAGAAATTTTTTCCCCCCAAAAAATTATTATTCCAAAAGTATTGAAATTGAAGGGGATAAAAGAAAATAAAATGCTGAAATAATCTCTCAATATTAAGATTTCATTAAATATGAAATTTAGTTTAACATCATTAAATATTATCACTCATATGAAAGAAATATTTATTTCAAATACTATTACCAATTTTTTAATAACTATCTAGGATGTTGTACTTATAAAAGCAATTATAATTTTCCTTTAAGACAGTTTACTTGTTTAGTTAGGAAAATTTAATGAGTACAAATGGTAAAATTGTAAGACAATCATCTGTTTTTATAAGCTGGTAAAACAAACATAAAGCAATCATGTTGGAGACACAATATGCAAATTTTGTTAACTAGCTGAAAAATGAAAAAAAAAATCTTAAAAATGTGATGAAATTTATCATGTAAGCCATGAAAATATATAACATACAACACATAAGTAAAGTTCCCTTGAATAATTAAATTTTCCATTATATTTCCTTCGGAATTCAAAAACATGATTATAGAGACAATGTCTTATAATAGTTAACAGCTTTTATTTACATATGTGAAAAAAATAAGATTTTTTCATTTAAAGAGAATTCAATGAGCCAATCTGCAATCTTTTTTACAAAAGAATTGTAGATTTGTAACACTGCTTTCCAAATTAATAAGTCTTCTGGTAAGGGAAATAATTTAACAGATTTGGTAATTAATTTTCTGAATGGATGCCAAACCATTCATCCAGATTTCGACGACTATTTGCCAATTTAATTAAAAAAACTACTTGAAGGTATAAATAAAGGATATATAAGCTCGAATAAATATTCCAGAATCTTGATTAAATAATCGAGAACCTTGGCGATAGTTCCGTAAAAGACTTGAGCTGTCACAAATGTTCTAGAAAGTTCTATACCTTGTTACAATTGGTGGAAAAGCGTGAAAGCCCGAATCAATTAGTAGTAAAAAAGTTGAAAAACTTCGAAAATATGCGAAATTTTCTTTGGAATTATCTCCTACTAATTCAGTCTGATTTTTTAATGCAATTACAGTTGTTTCTTACAAATACAACAAATGCTGCTAGTTGTACACTTCGTCTGTGTATTCAGGTTTTCATGTAGTATAAAGCATTATTGTCTCTTACTTAGCTTATTGAACATCTTCGGTATAAAATTCATGCCTATGGAACTACTCCTTATTTTTAAAGTGAGAAAAGAGAACATTTAATATAATTATATTACAATTAAACACAAAATATATATAATAATTTTCTAAATGTATCAAGTGAGTAGCATGTAAGATTCGAATTCTTTATATTTTAGAGGACTGAATAGTACCAAATGATTAGAATTTCTTCTCCCTGTTTCAGTTAAAGCTATATTTACTCTTAAACAGGGGCCATGAATTTATTTCTAAGGAAGAAAAAATCAAAGCAAAGTGACCATTGTATGTGTGTTGTGCCAATTAAGTGTCTAAGAAAACCTAAGGATTATTTTCTAAGTTTACATAAATAAATACGGAGGCGAAGCAGTGAAATTCCTTCAAAAATAATGAAAGAGAATAAAAACGTGCAATTTGTGTAAGGCGAATTCAGGAACTTTAATTAGATATATCATAAACAAAACGTCATCGGATAATCTTTAAAAATATTTTATTTCCAGATCTCTTTTTTAACGCAGACGACTGGAACATTCGTGTAAATTGAATGTCTATGAATGCTGCTAAAAAACACGTTTTTTTTTTATACAATGCATGGATAAAAAAATTCAACTAAAAATTTCATTCATTTTGAAAAGGAGTTGTATATAGATAATAAAAATTGATAGACATATCATAGGAAAAAAATCGCCTTCTTTCAATATGGCAAAAAGATAAAACAAATAACTTACTCCTTAAGCATAAAACTATCGCTTTTGGGGATCATAAAAGAATTATTTTTTTCTATATCATCATGAAATTATTTCAAAAAAAGATGTTTTGGTATTTTATAGACTATGTGTTTTTGAAGAATCACTCCTGAGGTGTTTCTCCGTACTATGAAAAACAAAAGTATCACTTTAGAAAAAGAGAATCCAGCCAATCCTTGGAATCCTGGGAATCCTGTTTAGTCAAGAATGAAATTTCTTAAAAGAATATTTTAACAAAGGAAACGAATAATTTTTTTTTCTTTTTCTTTTTATTTGTATAATCTTTAAAATGTGAAATTAAAAAATCTGTTGTTTATTTATAAAATAAAAAAATATTTGATTTATACAAGAAAGGTTTCACATCAAATCGTTTCTAGGTTTTTAATTAACAACCTAATTTTATTGCTTGTTTCTCCTATTAAAAAATTACAAAAATTAATTCGATAAATAGACTTAGTAAAAAGTATGTTTCCAAGTTCAGAGGTGTTCTAGAATGCATTGTAATGTTCGAAATAAGACAAAAATTGAATTATAGCTAATTGAAATGAGACGCATGACTTTATTAACTGAATAATTTGATACAAAAGTTCGTTAAAAGGTTCATACTGCATTTTAAATACATATAAAAATGTAAATATTTTTATATATCAATAATAAATATTTAATTAAAATGATCTATATGTCTCATATAGATCATTTTAATTAAATATTCATATTCAAAAATGTGCTATAATTCACAGACCATACTTTCAATAGTTGACTGGATCAAGTCTATCGGAATATTAAGAACATGGTGTCGAATGCCAAAACATCCTCTAAAATATAAAGAATTCGAATCTTACATGTTATCTTATACTCCTTCAATAAAAAGTCAAAGGAAATAATATACGATGAATGAACAGTATAGGGGCCAATTTATTAGAAAATGACGTCTGATCACCCTTGCATCTCTGAAATGATGTCTTAGCAACTGCTTAAATCGTTGATTAATGTGAAGAATTGTATTGTCTTGTGTGAAAATGATATCCGGAAATCATCTGTGCAGTTGAAGTTGTAAGATTAAAAAATATCTCAGCATGCAACCATTTCCTTGTTCTGTGATTGAAAAGGTTTAGATTGTATTCATAGCTGAAAATTTAGAAAAACAAGAATTCCGATAATAAACATAATCTTACAAAAGCACTATGTCACTTTTCAGGATACAAAGATTATTACTAGACAGAATGAGGGTTTTCCCTTTCCCAAATTTGACAAGTGTGGTTGTTAATTTCATCACTCCATACAATGTTACATGACCAAATCAATCGACATTCCAGAAGATAGAATTTGCTTTCAAACTTTTACTGGAAGAATGCCAAGTTGTTCAATAGTTTCAAATTTTTGTCTCTTGAGTAGGGTGCATGAAAATTATGAATCATTTTTATCTTATGATTTATCTTATGACAGAATTCTTTTGCAACTACAACGGTACGCTGATTCTTGAAGAACAATTTTATTGAAAGTAATTTTTCTTGCAGCCTAAGAGGAGCACTGAAGGCTTATGCAATAGGCACTTTCTTTGCATCCAAATAATAAGGATAATAGACAAATGTTGTAATATAAATGACTTTTCCCCATTTTCACGTGTGTAAATAAATACTTTCTTCAATCTTCATCGATTGTAGAAGTTCGGTAATCAAATGTTTTAATTCATAAAAATCCAATGCACCATTTAAATAATCAGTAGCTCAAATTTTATCTCCTTTGGACAAATAGAAAGCTTTTTAGAGTTCTATGATGTGTTCGAAAAATGATATGATAACTTTTTTTTCTTTCTAACCCTGTACATGCAAGAAGGAAGAAAAAGAATTCGAACAGTTGCAATAGCCATCACTTAAAATGTCATTAAGATTTGTAATATTTGTAATATTTCTGAATAACTTAAATGTATGAAAATTTTCATTCTGTGTTAAAAGATTAAAAAAAAATTACGTCTATCATCATTAATGAAAGATTCTAATATATTTAAATATTCATTTTTTTTTTCTTAAAGTACATTAGCTCCACCAAAATTACTTCATTAAAATTTGAATTTTTTAAATAATTATTTCCAAAAAAACCCTATTAAATCAAAACTAACTGAAATTATTAAAATTTAATTTCAGAGTTGATATGGTAGAGATGTGAAATCGAGATGAAAAGTTAAAACATTTATTTCGAAGAATTTAGTTTTCTTTCATAATTATTCTTATAAGAGCAAATTTCCCAAAGTGATTTTTAAAATTATGTGTAATATTTTTCAAATGTCTAATCATAAAATATAAATGGACAAACGTCTAAATAATCATTTTAAGAATATAAACTTTCATTCATCATTTTCGGATGATAGTAGCAGAGCCCGCGTAAGACAGAAGCATACGGGGAAGTTTGCCCTGGGTCTCCATATTGAAGGGAGCACCAAAATCAAAAAATACTCTACACAAGTTCTATGCACGTTTCTTCATTACTGAAATAGCGATGCAGAAAGTGAAAAGAATTTTTTTGCCTGGGCTACAATTAGAGTAGGTCGGACCCTGGATAATAGCAAAAATGCTCAGTCTAAAATCCATTCTTTTTTCATTTGTAGTTTTAAAAATGATTGTAAAATTAAGTAATGTGGTGAAAAAAGTATGAGAAAAATCCTTTTGAATTTGAAAGAATGCATTAAAAAAGTTAGAAAGTGCTTTGGGGAAAATTTTTCTTGATTAAAAAAAGGAAATCAAAGCTTTCGTGATACATTACTTATTATAAGTCATCCATTTTTTATACTGTAATAGATACTACAACTTTATTATCTTTCTCTAGTTGAAGACATAATGAATGAAATTATACAATTTCTAGTAAAGCAAATACAACCCTCATAAATTTTATCAATTTAGATTTTAAATAAAGGAAAAGCTTTTAAATATAAAAAAAGATGAGACTTTTATCTATCTCTTTCGAACATCACACAAAACTGAATTTCTACTACAAGTAATTTAGCAAAATAATATTTTATTGCTTTATTTATTTAATCATTTGCTTTCAACAAAGAAAAAAAAGTCCAGGATTAATCTTTAAAATAATCAGTAAGAAATGTAGCATTTAACCGAATAAAAAAATACCATCCGTTAGTAAATAAGTTTATCTTCAAACAGGTATTGATGGATTTCAAACTTAAAATGAAGCAGATTCGAATGAAATTTGTCAATTCAAGTTTCTTTCACAATTCTCTTTGAAGATATTTGATGAAATACTTAGCTTAATCGCATTCTAATTCGCGAAAATTTTTTAAGAGAAAGAAAACAATAATTCTGCTTCATATACTGCTCATACTAAAATTGTATTAAAGTAAAGACGGTCATTTTTAAGGCCATTGCAATCTGTAGGCCCATATTTCTTAAGAGCCTGAAGCATACAAAATAAAGTTTTGAATTTCACTCTTTTAAGTCTTGCATAAAAGATATAACTCTTCCAAACAAATCGAATATGAAATACATTTTCTTTTAATTCAAAATCCCTACCTACAATTTAATATTTGATGCCCTGGTGGTAAGATCTTGGTATTTGTACTGGAGGATTTCAAGTACGTGACCCGATTCTATCGAAGTACCGTCATGTAAGCGGTTAAAACGTCAGAATGCACGTTAAAGTCGTCCGAATCGAATGTCCTATCTAATATCTTATAACTAACGTCCTATTTAATATCATATTTAAGTTTCATATAATGCATAAAATTGGTTTAAAATAACTGAAAAAAATGTTTATATGTTTTTATCTACTTACATTAAAACATTACTTTTACCACTGAATGTTTTCTTTCTGAATTACTTAAAAAGGTTTTTTGATAAGGAAATTATATATTTTTTATTATTACTTAAAGTACTGAAATTTCAGTTTTTCCATCTTTTATAGCGGAAACTAGGACAAAAACGTGCTTTAATATGATTGTTTATTTAAAACTTCATTATGCTGAGCGGATATCTCTTAATATTATAATTTATCTTGGTTATTTAAATTAATTTAACTAGAGTTTTAAATTCTTGCAAAACATTCTTAATCTACGTAAATTTCTTCATTTTAAAATTCACTTTCATAAGTTAAGTTCTTTTTAGAAGTCTAAGCAGTGGTTCCTCTCAATAACAATTAATATTAAATCGTTTTAAGACTCTTTATGAAAAAATGAAGAATCATTCAACGGTTTGAATAAAATGAAATGCATAAAGTATCTAGAGCAAATTATGATAGAAGGACATATTTATGTACATTGCAAATAATTTTACGAATATTTGAAAATGACTGTTGACAAAAAATGTTCACCATCTATTTTTCCAGTATGTAAAAATGTCTCTTCTAATTCATTCTTGAGTGAAATTCCCATTCCACAAATGGTTGTTTACATCATATAAATTTACGAACACAAGCACCGTCTTGGTAACAGTTGTATAATGCAAATCTAGAGAGACACTCTATGAGCGAAAGCCCTCGAATAAATCTATTCTATTTACCCATTACTGCAAATCACAAAGGAAATATAATAGTAAGTTTACCTTCGAATTATCCCTGCCTAAATGCATCACATTCATTTTCCAGAACATTCCAGTTGATTTGAAATCGTCTCAATTACGCTATCCAAACTGAATGATTCGAAACTTACGTAAATTCACCAAGGTAAATTGTTTTCAAAGGATAAATAATTTGATTTCTAAATTCAGTAAAACGATATGGGTCTTCTAATCAAAAGGCTGCAATATAATTAGTTTTGCCTTTATTTCGAATTTGAATTGCAATTAATTTCGCAAAATAATTTTATAAAGTTTGACGAATACTTGAGCATACCTATTTCGTTCTTATCATCATGTCAATTTAGATTTCATTTAGTAGTGTGCCAATAATTAATGAAATAATAATACAAGATTTTATTTTCAAGTTCAAACGATAATTTATTCGAATAATATTCTGCCTAACCATATCAGAAACATTTCTTAAAAAACATATAGAACAATAAATAAAAAATGAAATCTACAATAGCAAAATTTCAAGCTATCATGTGAGAATATTATTATTTTTATGTCATTATTTGGCTGAAGTAATTTAGGTCATTTACCAATTTAAACTAGTTTGAAACAATCAAGAGACTTCTGTTTCTCTCTCTCTATGTATATGTATATTGTAATTTTAGTTAGCAATAAATAATCACCAAATGTGACGACCTTCTGCTATATTTTCCAATAACCCAAAAAAAGTAAAATTTATGCCCTGAAGGTGATAAAACGCCAATTTGTTGCCTACGCATTTGGAGGCTTTAAAAACCCCAAACAAAAATGACATCATGTTCTCGTATAATAAGTCAATAAAATTGAATTGAAAAAAATTGCAAATTGAAATTTAATTGTTCCCCAATATTTATTTTTCTATGTCAAATAATAGAAATGGAAAAATCAGGAATATACAAAAGAAGTTATTGCAACCATATTCCAAAATGTAAATTCCGAAATAAAGTACTGAAATATTTTCATTATATATTTAGTTTTTATATATTTTCTTTGTTTTTTTTCAGAATATTTTTATAAAGCTGAGAATCTTGACATTTTAATCTCTTTATTTCGTCCTTATATATTTCTAAAAGAATATACAGAAACTCTACGATTTATTGTACATTCTAATTGCTGGACAATATTGAAAGATGTCGTAATAATGCAGCTGAATATTTTTAGCAAATAGAAATTGATATAAAATTAATATAAACATATTGTTAATATAATTGTTCACAAAGTGGGAAATAAAAGCGATATTCTTTACTTTCGTTTATGAACCTTAAATATTACGAAATGTAACATGTATTTCTTTCTATAATAAAATATTATAGATATATGAGCTTTGCATAATAGAATATGGTTACGAAATATGTATAATAAAATATTATAGAATTATATTTCATTATATATATTTGTAGTTGAATATTTTATACTACATTATAAAACGCAAGGGTAAACAAGGAAGAACTTCATCATCCTTATTGAAAAATACAAATATTTATATTAGAATTTCTTGTAATCTGCATTTGTATGTTACTTATAAATTCATTTTTTATTCCTGGATTTTGAAACCAATGGCTTATAGAAATTAATTGTTAACCTTTTCAGCACTCTTGATACCGTTAGAGTAATATGTTTTCAATATTCAACAGATGCTATTATCTTCAGTCATATTGGAATTTTTCCTAAATGATATGAATTGAATATCATTTAGGAAATATGAACCCAAGTTTTAAAATGAATTAATCGTTTTAATTAATTATGTGAATGAAATGAAGGAAATAGTAAATCTGGATACGATTAATAATATTAAATTTGAATTATTATATATATATATCAATATTATATTTCTTAGTACTTTATAATAATTCCGACTGGAGAAGTTTAAATCTCTTTTAAAATGTAAAATAACCCCTCATAACATTTTATCTCTAAAATTATGGGTCATGCAATGAAACTAAAAAAAAAAAAAAAAAAAAAAAAAAAAAAAAAAAACAAGAATTAACGGATACTTGATTTTATTGTTGGAATCGATTTTTTTACTAGTATCTTAATTCTATTGCTAATATCTTGATTTCATTGCTGGATATTATTTTCAAGTTTTCGAAACTCTCGAATAAATTAAAATTGACATAAAAATTACTAACAGCTAATTAAATGTAACAAAACTAAATTAATTACTAACTAAATTAACCTCAATATTAAAAGATTCCTGAGATGAGGAAATTTGATTTCGAAAAACATAAAACATCACCTGCAAAGTTTCTAATCACTTTTATATTCAATAATCTTTATTTTATTTATATATATAACAAATAAACACATTTACAAGAAGCATTCAAAATATATAATGAAAATCTCATAGAATTCTTTTCTTTACATGATGAACAATTTTATACAGAATAAAATAAAATGCGATTTTCTTATTTTTTATTTTTTGTTTTTGTATAGCATGCTCAAAAATTCCATTTCACAAAATAACGAAAAATTAGTGAAATAAATTTTGAAAAACAAAATTCTAGAATGTGGCGAAAATAAAACAGAAAAGGAAAAAAAAGATAGTCTTAGTTGCTGATTAAAGTAACTTTAGACTTAACGAGAGAAAATGACGAGCATAAAAATGGAAGAAAAGCTGTTTGGAAAACATAAGTAAGAAGAATTGAAAAATAGCATTGCGCGTATTAATATTTTGGATATTCTTAAAAATTTTATTCAATTGTTTTCGAAAAATGTTTCATTTATATGGAAATATTTTTCTCTTTAGCGTGTGTCAGTCTAACATCAATTTGAGAAAGAGACGGATAACTAAAAACACATGATTATAAGAATAAGCATAGTAATTAGTAACATAGTGTTTTTTATTGATATTTTTTTTTTCCTAATGTAAAATTGGCTAATTAAAAAAATGTTCATAAGAATTGTACAACAAACATACATATACATACAATCATATACATATATAATTCATTTCACAAAATTTTAATAATGCATTAAAGTTTATTATAATAGTAACATTCAAAAACTATAATGCTATTTATAAAATTAAATTTAATCAAATTTAATTAATTGTGTTAAGATGCATGTTTCAAAATAGAAAAATTAAAGAATTCGGTACAAGAAAAAATACTTCCGTTAATATTTTGATTCGTTAAATGATTATTCCATAAATCTTTTTTTTATTTATTACTTTCAATAATTATTTGTTAAAAACATTCTTACTGAACAATAGGATATTTAAAATTAAAAATATGTATAACAAAAAAGTAATATCACAAAGTCTCTTGTCTAATCATATCATTAAATTTCTCACAGTAATTTATTTCTAATTAATTTAAAATTATTATAGTTATGTCTTTTATTAATTCACAGCATTTTTTATTCTTACAAACTTCATTTCTTTTATTGAAATTTTCAGTAGTATGACTTATTTCCTCGCAAAAATAAGCCCTTATATATCTTTTTTTCTTTTCGTATCTTCACCAGTATAAGGATACTGTTTAAAAGTTTCAAAAAAATTTGAGAATGATTTAATTCTTGTTTAAAAAAATGTGTAAACAAAAAATTATATCATGCTAGAAATTTGGAATCCAAAATATATTTATTTTAACAAACTTTTGAAATCGCTTTTTTTTTCAAAATCAAAGCCTTTATTTTTCCGTATTTTTCATTCTTTCTCTTTATCAGTATTTTTAATGTAGTCTTTTGAATTATTTAATGAAAAATGTTATCATAATTTTTAAAAAATTCTCAGTGTCAGACTTGTATATTTAACTTTAAGTTTAAAATTATCCCTAATGAAAGTATTCATTAGTGCTAATTTTAATTATAACTAATGAACGAATAAATAAATCTTCATTGCCCTTATTCAAACATGCATAGAAGCATATAATTTTCTAAATTTTTCTACCATTACTAGTATAATTGCTATTATTATTAATTTTACTTTTTTAAAGCCTTTTTTTCTTAGATTTCAAATTTTTAAAAAAAGTTTATATGTTCTCAATAAAAAATTAATAGGCTCTCAATATAAAGTTTTAATAAATTTCATGTACTAAATATTCAAATAAGTTTTCTATCAAAATTCAATATCATCCAAAAGTTATTCCAAAACAGAGAATTTCTCACCATTTTTTTAATATTAATAAATACTTTGTAGCATACACAGAAGGAAATTTCAAAATTAATAATTATATTTATAAATTATCTAAATTATTTAAACATATATTTATTTTCCTGCGATTTCCATTTTAGTATAGTTATAAAATTTTTGCTTAATTAACTTTACTTTATCGCACTTAAGCTTTGTAATTATTATAAAAAAATGTTAAACCTTTCCTTTACTGAGGAAAATTTATGCAATTATCTTGACTAGTATGTATTTATTGCCCTAAATATCAAAACTAAATCATAAAGCAAAATTAAACCTTAAACATCAAGCATAATAAAATGTACTCCTAAAATAACACTAACTTATTCATGGGTTTCTTAATTTTCAATTTTTGTGATTGTTAATTTTATTTTTTACTTACTATAATCATATATTGGTTATCATCATCTCGTATATGACTATTATCGTATATAAGACCATCTCTTTCTAGTTTTTTCTCTCCTTTTAATCCTTTAAAACATGCACAATCTTTTTTTCATTCTTTTAGTTCTTTAAAAGAAGTCAAAATCGAAAGTGTTTCTGCAAAAAGGAGCAAGATCCAATTATTCAAGTTTGCAGAAGCAGTGATAAGTACACCAGGAGCTACCTCTATGTCAAAATTGCAACAAACAAATGAGACAAACAACTCCATCTTTTGAGTTAACGCGAAAACTAACGATTGGAGTTATATCTTTCTGGAACCAAACGAACAAGTGTTTATTTTACAGTGTGGTTTTACATCCGTTTTGCAGAAAATCCTTCAATTTTTATTTCAGTTTCTTTGCTGATAACTTTTTATTGAATAAAAGAATAAAATTAAGACATTTACTAACGTAGAATAAATCCACAAAAGCACAACATTTTCAATTGTTTTTTTACAGCGACAGTTGAAAGAGAAAATCATATTACTTATTCTTAAAGTTAAAAATATTTCAAATAAATTGATTAAGCTATGAAAAAATTTCTTCGGTGTTCGTAAAAATTTCATGTTTCAGAAATGTGAAGAAAAAAAAAACAATCTTGATTACTTTTTCTTAAAGTGAGAAAGTTTTAACATAAAAAAGCAAACCTTTCAAACAGCATAAAGTTTGAAATATGTCAAAATTTAATTTTTCCAGATTTTTTCCAACAAAGTTTCGAATTCAAACTATAGTTTTCTCCTTTAAACGATGGTCCGAGCTCTGACAAAACACACCAGAAGTTTTCTGAAGTGTATTGATTTTGCAAAATGCTCGAAGTCAAAATCGAACTATTCCTTTTTCAATAGATGCTGGTCGAAACCTGCCCTAAGGGTGAAAAAGAATCTGACAGAACCAGGTGCCGAGTAATTTACTCAGAATAATAAACACTTCACTAGAAAACAATTTCTAAAGATTCGTACGTCACCTATCTAAGGACAAATTATTTGAGACAGTAAAGCTGAGATTTTTTTTTTAACTTTCTGTAAAAAGAAAAGAAAAACTTACAGAATTCATTATGAGTTGTATAATTCTTTCGAATTTGATCGTTCATTATGAATGAAAAGAAAAGGTCTGAGTTAAATAGCAAATTTTGGACTATTATGAATTTGATCTCTAATGATTACTTCAGTGTAGATAAATAAAAGATTTGAATTAAATAGCAAACTTTTAAATAATTTGAATTTGATCTTTCATTGTTACTTCAGTTTGGATAAATAGAAATGATTTTAATCAAATAAAAAACTTTTAAATAATTCGAATTTATTCTTTAATCATTATTTCAAAATGGATAAATGAAATAAATATATTAAACTTTTAAATAATTCGAATCTGATCTTTGACCATTAAGGAGTACAATATTAAATAATTCGAATTTTTTCTTTAATCATTACTTCAATGTTGATAAACAGAAATGGCTTAAATTAAAAAGCAAAATTTTTAATATTTCCTGACAAACGAGCTAAATAAATGTAAAATTGATAATGGAATAATTAAAAAGGGGAAGCAAAATTCTACATAGCTTCATTTTATATTATTATCCAATCTTTTCAGAAAACGTTTCTTAAATAAATGAAAGGGTTATTAACAAAATTTGATTTTTTAAACATATTTCCATTTCTCGACTCAAAGCGCTAGATTATTAATTTAAATTTAAAATGTTCTTTAACATCAATAAAAAGACAAAATAAATTTAGATACATAATAAAAGTAGATAATTTATACAAAGAGATATCATTCCATAGCTCTAAAATTTCGAACTATCAAAAGAATAAAAATTTCAAAAAATATTTATGTTTCAATTTAAGGATTTTTGTTTTTGGAATTACTTTTTTAAAGAATAATTATTTTTGTACTCATAACTAATTTTTCCAACAAAAATTAGTTATAAGTACAAAAAAAGACTTTTTTTTAACCTAAATTAAATTGTTAACAATTACTTTCTTACCTAAATCAATTTGTTAATTGTACATAAAAGTCTATTTTTCAAAGCAGCGTAGCATTTCTGTTTTTAATAACAAAGAAATTAAAATATTTCTTCAAAAATATGTAAAAACATATTTTATAAAAGGTGTAGCAATTAGAAAACATTAAGGAGAGCAAGTCATAAGAAAAATAAATAAGTATTCTGAATAATAAAGTGTGAATGAGATAAATGAAATAAGGTATGCAAAACAACTTTACAATAAAATCAATGTTGTTTTTCTCATAACCTTAATGTTTTTCTAAAGAAATATACAAATAAGAAATTTTTCAAGGGCGTTTTAGCATTTATATATGAACTAGTACAAATGCAATGGCTTGTGCGGTTCGATTCTGTACGCCATTGCTCTCGAACCATTACGTTCCAAACACATATTGCATCCAAAACCTCGAAACTGAATCGTGTGGATACATTGCTGATGAAATTGGAATCCGAAACCATTCAGCGAATGGGTAATTCGAAATTTATCTTAAGCTTCAATTTCGCGTGTCCTCTCATATTAAACTGCCGAGCAGTGCCCACTGGAATGATTGGAGTAATTCAGATAGGATGCTGGTTCGTCATTACTTGCCTTATGTGAGTGAACTTTTGGTCTTGCCATTAAGTAGTGAGCAAAGAGGGACGGATATGAATCTTAAATTCGGATGGATTTCTACGATTCATTTATGGAAATCTTTAAAACAAAGCCTGTCTTAAAAATAAATCTTTGACTACAACTTAATCAAATATGTTTGAGTTTTCAGAGAAAAGAAGGTTAAGAAATCGTTTCTTTATTCAAAGAAACTTTTATATTGAAAATCAATCAAATCACAGCAGTAATAACTTTAATTTTGTAGAATTACTCTGGATGTTAAATACAAGGAGAACAAAATTTCACAATACTCTGAAATCTGTGTATATTCATGGTTTACTTTGAAATCCATGTATGCGTGTTTTGTATATGTTTGCAAGTTTGTGTCTTTTAATCTGAAATAAATGTTTGTGTGTGTCTGTACTTTATTTGGAAATCGGTGCGTGTGCTTTAAAATTAGTTCTAGTCTAAAATTAGTTCTGAAATCGGTGTGTGTGTGCGTGTTTGTGAGTATGTGTGTATGAGAAATATCAAAAAGAAAAAACCAACACAGAAAGTTGTCAAAATTCTTGAGAAACTGAAATTTATTTTAGTTAGGGATAATTAGACTTGAACGTAAATATATATATGTAATAAATTTTGTGACCAAGTAGGTGGTATAGAAACGGAATAAACAAATGAAAATTTCTAATACCAGCCCATAGATTGGCTTTAAAGAAATAAAATTCTATTGAATTTGGAAAATATCTATTTTTTATTATGTATACTAAGGAATTAGAGTTAAAAGCATCTATAAGCTCATAAGAAAAAGACTAAACTAAGATAACCGAATTCGAGATAAGGTTACTTGGTTGAACAGACAAAACAGGTCCTAAACAGACAAAATAATAATAAAAAAATTATAGATAAGTCCAATAGCGAGGAAAGATTCTGATCTGAGGGTAGAAAGCATTTAAAATGAAATTTCATTACACAAATAAGGAATTTTTTGCACATTTACTAATATAGAATCCGGATTAAAATAAATGAAACTAAGCTTAAAGAATAATTCGAAATTTAATCTTCCGAGAAAATGTCTTTTCACCGGAATATTTTTGAACTCAGCTCACGTTCGGAAGTAAGAAACGAAGTCCAGTAATCGATCTCATTTTCAAATATAATCCATTTTCTCGCAAATTTATTAGCCCTCGGAATACATGCAAAGGCCATCCGTCATTTCGTTCTTTTATGAGTTTTCCCGGATCAGTGATTGGACAAGAAGATCGTTTCGCGGTATTGTTCCGCCGCGAGAATGGATCGAATAAATGCTGAGAAAGGGAAAAAATACAGCAGCATTTCGTTTATGAATGAGGTTTCAAGGGAAAGGGTAATGTCATTTTTCCATTTCTGCACTTGCAAAGCTTTTTTTGTGTGTGTGTTTTTTACTTTGGGAAGTAAATCCTTTGATGTGTAAGTGTTTGCTATTTTTTTCTGCGAATGATGGATTTAAATGAAGACAAGAAAAAAGCAGATAAAAATAATTTAAAAACTATCTTGAAATTCGGCCAGCTCAAAGTTGTATGCTGAGTTTTTTTAACACGGATTTGCAGATGTAGTAAAAATAATATAAATTTAGCTTATATGGCATATTTTAAATTAAAAAATAAGCAAAATGAGACCAATACCAAATTAAAAACAATTTTTTGAAGATTTTATATCTAATGGATTGCATAGGTATTAGCGATGAATATGACTCTCAATTATAAACTACTAGCTATCACCCGCGACTTCGTTCGTGTAGAAATTTCGATATGTATGTATGAGAACTTACTATCTGATTAAAATGCAAAATATTATCAAAACATATCATTATAGTGCTGTTGAAAGTACTTCTGATATGATATAATCAAGAAATTTGTTACTGATTGATAAAGGTCTACGGAATAGTTTCGACCTTCATTTTTATTCTAATACCATAATGTTTACAACATTAACCTCTAGAATTTGTTACTCGTCTTTGCAAAAGCTAACTTTAAGGTAAATTGCAACCTTTAAAACAAAATGCTAGAGATTTCAAATAACATATATGCGAGGATTTAAAATATTGTCTCCATTCGCAGCTCCTGTAATAATACTAATTTTATAATATTACTGCCAAGCTCTCTAATAAGAAGCCCGGTGCCGTTGCACAGCAGTTCTAGAACGCCAACTTTAAGCTCCGGCTTATGCGAAGGTACACCTGTTAACTCGGGGAAGTTGAAAAATTCAAAGGAATAGACGGTGCTATCGTTATTAGCCATCACAGTTTCTATGGATGTGTATTGTTTTGATTTTCCGACGATCACGTTTAATTTTTTTTTGTTTATTTTGTTGATTCACTCATTCTTTGGCGGCAGTACTGTCCTCTTACAAAATCATTCTTTATATTAACCTCCAAATTGGAAACAACATGCATGATAAATTCATCTTCTGTAGCCGCTGGATAGGAAAATTCTTCTGAAAATAGAATTATCACATTTACATCCATTTCCAAACAATCCTCTTCAATTTGCAGAATCTCATTTGCATAGACACTTGGTCATTTATTCAAGTCGATTCATGGTCGTTGTACAGCTGGAAGCGCATGTTGCATGTAAGAGGAAGCTTTTCAATATTAGACAACAGAGACTACTCTTTGAGACATGCATGTATTTCATACACTGGTAAGAACCCTTCAATACCTTGCAGTCTCAGCCAAAAATCGCCTGCTGGGCAAAACGGCATGGCTGCCCTCCACTATCTGTTTGTTATAGATGTCCTGGAAGCTACATTTCAACTCCTCTAATGTATGCTTGTGGAACATTGTTCACTCATCCCATACTATTAACTTGCACTGCCACAAAAGGCCTCCCCATCAGCTGTTTTTGGAGAATTTGTATGTTGGGATACCTACGATTGTGAACGGTACGACTGAAGATTAATTGACAATTTGGAAATGGAATGTGTAGTTTGGCCGCCGTAAAGCAAAGTTGCAGGAATGCCTAAGGGAACTACAGCCAAAGCTATTTTGTGGGCCTTGTGGAGTTGGGCTAGCAGAGATTCAGCACAAACTTTCTCTCTACCCTCTGGTGCGTCAAGAAAGAATAATCTATCATCCCCTCTATTACTCGGTGCAGAATTGTTTCATACATTTGAAGCTACGTGGCAAATAATACTAGTGTCATTTCATTAACCTGCACTTATAAAACAAAATTTGCCCAAGAGAGATTATGTTCCAAGTGTATGGGAGCCAAGAAAGAGATGAAAATTGTTATGCACAATGATGGTAAAATGTGCTTTGGAATCATCATAAATGAACCGCATATTTCATTGTAGTATTCTGGATGTATCTCGGCTAGTAATGGATGGATCTGGAAAATTCACGAAGTTTCGGGTATTATCTATTTCCCACCAAAATCGTTAAATCCGTCACCAGGTGGCCAAATGGTCCCCAAGCTCTGGGATCTCTGATGTGACACCCAGGCATCATTCATTGCAGATGATTGTAAAACAGTCTTCATTAAATAAACATTATTATCTCTGGAAAGCCAAATTGCAGGTTCGTAACAGTATCTTCAGTGATTAAAAATGATTTCATATTACAAGGGAACTGTGACTGATAAATTTCCAATCACATGTTCTTGATGATAAACGAGGAGTGAAATTGTTCCTTTTGTTTAATCTAATATTAATGTCAAATTTTTAGAGAAATAATTATGGGAAGAAAAAAAGTTAAGAGCATTGAAATGTAATTTTCTTTTCATTATCTGACTTTTTATACGTAATTTATTCTGTGGAATATAATTCATTTCTGCTATTTCTCTTCCTATTTTCTAATAAATATTTAGCAATGGATTTGCCTCGAATAGCTAATTAATTTTTGGAAGTAATTAAATTAAATATTATTTTTCGAGTTTGATCTGACACTTGTATATCAACTATGCTATTTGATTTCATTTTTATTGTACGCACAATTCAGGAATAATAATAAATAATTATATCACATATTACATTCCTTTATTTCTGAGAATGTTTGAGACAATGCTCGCCTGCTGTTTGGCTTAGGGGTCGCTCGTCTTCACCGTGATCTGGGTTTCGAGTCCTGTTTCTTGTATGATTGTTTTCTTCCCTGTGTTCTGTCTGTGAAAACAGACTCCCTGTAAAAAGGAGTTGGGCAAGCGATTATGTGTATCATCTTCATTTGAGCTAGAAGTCATCCTAAGTCACTTCTGTCTTAGGATGCTCAAGGTCCTTGCCCTCAGAAGCTACTTCACACTCGGCTTCAATAGATGATAGTTTTTCAGTTAAAGCTAAATGCCATAAGTGACAACAACTAGACAATGCGCAGGTGCATGAAATCAATGATTCAGCGAAGCATGCACACAAAACGACGAGAAAGTTTATCGATCAGCACTTATTTATAGTATGTACTACCTCTTCAGAGAATAATATTTGAAGTCAGGTCATCACCTTGAAACCTTTATTAGCTACTTTTGGTAATTGATTCGAAATACCAAACCTGGTACCAATTTTCACGTACTCGTCTAGTGTCTGCCCCGAATTAAATTAACCTGGTTGAAGTGCATATGTTATATTCATTTTTCTTTTAAATTCAGTTTTAAATAAGCAGTGATTTTTAAACTAATAGATTATATTATATTAAATTCCTATTCATAGTTGGGTACAGGTTTATTGTTGATATATAGATAGAAATTAAATTGGGAGGTGAAAATTTAGCTTGTAATTGGGTAGAAGTATTCTACGAGTCCGCATTTGCTTTAAACTTGAATCAAATTTTCTAATTGAAGGATTGGATTGAAAATATTCCAATAAATTCTGCAGACATTTTTCTTATCCTATAAATATGTTTAAGAAATTTTTTAAATCAATACTTTTTTTATCATATTTACTTTTTTCAGCAAATAAAGGTATAAAGAAAACAATATAAAGTAAAATTCAATAACTTTATAAAAAATATAAAAAGTTGACTGTAGATAAAATTGGTCCTTTTTTTTATCGGCTTGCGTTCTTTTCTAGGGTATATTAAACTTACAAGTTAAGAATTATAAAAATCAACCTATAAATTCTTCATATAAATCCCTTGGTAAGTTAATACATTTTATAACTTTTTTCAAAAAACATTATCCCTAAAAAATTCATTATGTTTGGATAGCTATATCAGAATTAATTAAATGCGAACTTTCATCAAAAAACTCTTTTATTTAGTTATCCTCACCACTAAAATCACTTTCTACTTTATTTAAAAGTGTTTGACACATTGATTAACAATTGAATCAGTAAATTTGATATTTCTGGGTCCAAGTTTCCACGCCATCAACTGAGCTTTGTTTATCACTGGTACACTTAACGCGGAAGAGCGGTCTGAGTGACGTCTCTAATAGAAATAACTGAATTATTTTTAAAACCATCTGCTGAAATCGGTTGAAAAAGTGCAGGTCTATTGAAGGTCATGAAACAGGAAGCTTCTTAGTCAATCCACTCAATTGAACTGAACATATTTTTTATAATATGGGTGAGCGAAAGTCCATCGTTTGCGGTCTCACAGATCGCACATCCACAGTTAAGGGTTAAAGGAGATAAAAAAATAGCATATACGATTTAAAAACGATGTTTTCAAATATAGTTTCCTATCTAAATGAGTAGAACAATTAACTTTAATTAATTAACTACATTTGGCAGTTTTAATTAATTAACTACATTTGGCAGTTTTAATTAATTAACCACATTTGACAGTTTTAATTAATTAACTGCATTGTAGCAATGAAATTTTAAGTAATTAACTGCATTTAGCAGTCAATACATAAGACTAAACTAAAAGAAAAATGCATTAAAAAGCATTAATTAATCACGACATTTAATTTACTATACATAGAAATATTATGAGAAAATATTAATTTATTAACCAATTTTTAGCATTGCCGTCGATCTTGCTATTTATGTTACATATCCAGTTATAATATAGAAAAGGGCAAAGGAACTGTCAAAAACAAATTTTGATTTTCTGTCTTTCCAATAAATTAAAAAATTAAAAACGATTGAGTTTGGCCTCCAGAAAACATAAATCAATGGTTCGGAAGTAGAAGCTATAGAATATCCGTACAATGTACTGGCTTGTCACTAGTTACGTTTTACGAAAACAATTGAAAAGTCTTCACTCTTATTGTCAGTAAAAAATTCGCTAAATTTGAAGGACGTTTTAAGTGGAGTAATCATGCGCTAGAAATTTGGTTTTGAAAAATGGATTTCTATGTTTTTTCTTTCATCAGGAAGGCAAATGTGTTGCAAGGAAATTAAAGTGAGTAAAGTAAAATGAAATAGAAGATTAAAAAAAACGTGTGGAAAAATATTTTAAAAATAATTTATAAAATATCGGTTAAAACAGAAAATTGCAGATTTTTGCAAGTAAATGCAGGTTTTTGAATGTTTTCAATAAAATTAAAACTCAAATAAAATTGAGAATAAATTTTGAATAGGAAACCTTTCCTATTATAGAAAATAAGCTAAATAAAATATGAAGGAAACTAAAAAATTAATTAAAAATATCAGTTAAAAAATGAATGAACATGCGTGTAAATGTTCAGAATTTTCTGTAAAATAATATTTATATTTGTAGTTTACATTATATAAAATGTGAAACAAAAAATTTTACAGATGGTTTTCATAGAGAAAGTTAAGAAATAAAACTAATTTATTATATTAAATTATTAAAATAATCTTAATAAAGAATCATAAAACATAACATTTATTTGGGTTAAAATGAATGACGTTTGTATACGTTGTATTTTAATTTTTCATTTTCTCCATAATTACTTACTTTTTGTATAAAATGACATTAATGGATGCTTTACTTTATCGTACATGAAATAAAGTAAACGGGTATTTATCTAAACTATTTTTTATTTATCATTTCTATTGCCTTACCATAAATCAAGGAGTCGAAAAAAAAGTTGCTGAGTGGTGGATCTAGATCGTTTGAAATATTTCCGTTCATTCTAAAACAAGCAAAAAATATTACGGCCCAAACAAATAATAAATTATGCTTTCCGAATTGCAATCTCATTATTACCTTTGCTCTCTTATATTATGGCAGAAAGATATAGTTGCTCATCATTTTACTCGAGCCTATTTTTCTTTAATAATAAAAATAAGTAAAAGTGATAAGCATTGGGATCAAAGACGACAGGTCAAAATGCTTCGACCAATTTTAAATCAAAAAAGTAAGTACACAAAATCATTTTAAAGAATTTGTACATTATATATGTAGAATTTGTGTATGTTAATAGTATATAATGTGATCAAGAAATAACAGGAGGTGTTCGCAGCTCTGTAACGTGCTATGTACTGGCTGAAAAGTAAAAAAATGTGGCCACCATACAAAACAAAACATGCAGTATCGATTTATCAAAAACAGTACCAAACAACGCCGATAAGGGAAATTCTGGTGCTACAAGGGCATAATATTTGAAAAAGGAATGCATAATTTCTAATGGAAACAGTAAACAGCAACACACCAAATACTGATGAAAAATGTTTATTATGTCAAATTACAAATTTGGCTCAAAGTGTCCACCTACTATTGTTCCAATAATTGCATACAGTACACGAGGCTTTCGACGGTAGTTCGCTATATATCGGCGTTTATTCGTCTGATATGCAACGTTATTTATCTTTTAAAGCAGGAATGACAGGAGCATGCCCTAGATATAGAACGATTTTCAAATGAACCAAAACAATCTCACAACCAGAAATTGCCAAGATTCAGATCAGTGTCATCACTTAATGGGTGTTATCTTTTACTGATAAAACATCAGGATCTTAGCAATATCTTCTGCATCGTAGAGAACGAGGTATCTATTTGCCGTGATATTCAACATGCACTGATGATAGCATGTTTATTAGCAATCCTGGTCCATAACGGCTGTTGCAACTTCTTCAACTTGATCCTATTTGATAACTCTGCGTCCTCGGCCTGGTTGCAAACCAATAATTCATACTATTTAACCATTATTCGTAAGCTAGTTATGGTCATCGGTCTTCCATGTAACTGTTTTAACCGTCGACATTCACGAAGAGCAGCACTGGCATTTTTACAGTTTGACTAATAAGACACGTTCACGATGTGACCTCACAATCGGACATATAATTCTTTCAGAATGACTTAAATTCCAGTAACCTATTCTTTTATCTTCGATGTAATGCACAAAGTACCCTCACAAGCAAATTACATAATAAAGTTTTCGATTATAGCGCCAGGGTTTCTTCTATCACCGTTTTTTAATGTTTTTTTTCTTGATAAATCAAAACCGTATATTTTAATCATAATATAAAAATATATAAATCATAACCGTATATAAATCATAACCGTATATAAATCATAACCGTATCATATATAAATTATAACCGTATGTGTATGGTAGCCAAATTTTGTTACATATTACTGCCAAAACTTTTCCAAATTTGAGAAATTTCTGGTTTACTCATTAATGAGCTTCCAAAAAGAAATTTTTTTTTCATTGAAAGTGATATTTTCAAGTATAAATGTGGTGAAGAAGTTTGAAGCTATTATGCCATCCGTTGTGAAGTAATCGTCTACGTTTGTGTCATCTATTTATTTATATATGGAAAATTTACTGTTTGAACTGGAAAGTTTCCATTATATGTAACTTAAATTGATTGGCATATATTGTAATAATTCTATTCCGTATGTTTGAGTTAAGCTTTAATTAATATGTGCCGTATATAAAATATTGTGGACAAAATATCGTGCAAGTTTAATGACAACACCTTATGTAGATGACTTTTCATTAATGAGAAGAAAAAATTTAGCTCTTGTATTAAATATTTTCGATTGATTTCATTTCATTCGTATTGATTGGAAGCAATCAAATTAATATTTATCTAGTTTGATAAATGTGCGAGTAACTCCGAATGATATATTTCGTTTGCCGTTTGCTGTTTGTTTTTTGTCAACTAACAATTTTAAGATACATTTAACACAAATAAAAGTAATAAGTTGGAAAAGTTTCATCGGAATCGGTTGAATGGTACGGCAGCGAATCAGATACGAACAAACGAAAATTCATTTTTATATATAAGATAGGAAAGTATGATAACTGCACTATGTCTATAACATTTATGCAGGTGCAAACAATAAGTTGACCAAGTTTTATCGCAATCGGCTGAAAGGTAATACAGAGCAAAATATGTGGACAAAGGTCAATTATTTTTGTGTATTAGATAAATAATACTGAAAAGCTGTCTAATTCTGTAGAAGATATTTTTCAGCAATTTTTTGGGATGCTGAAATCAGTATCAACTGACCGCATACATTTACATCTACACTGAAATTTAAGCAGCATGAAAATATAATTATCCTACTTTTGTAAAAACGGTAGTAATATGAGAGATGCGATTAGTTAAACAGAATTTTAAATATATAAAGAATAAAATAATTTAGAAAGTTAATTTCTAAAATACCTCACAGTATAGGAAACCTGCAAATTATTATAAATATCTTAAGAATTGCTAAAGTATTGAAAACGAACTCCTTAAAATTTTACAGAGATATATCTCTATTTAGTTTCTATAAATTAATTATAAATTATTTTGACTAAAAATATCTAATTATTAGGTTGTTCGGAAAGTAATTTCGTTTTTTCCTGACAAAGGATTTAATTGCCTTTTTCGCACCCAATTTCATACTTAAATCGCAAAATCATTTTATGTTTTAAGAGCTGATATAGCAAGGCTTGAGTGTGAAAAAGTGCAGCTGATTTTTCGCAGTAGTTTTTGGATGGTGCCCTTTTGAATATGGAGAGCAATAAACAGCATTTTCGTCATTTTTTTCTTTTTTGCTATAAAAGGTAAAAATGCTGTCAAGCCAGAAATAAATTAGCCAATATGTGTGGAGAAGATGTGTTAACAGTACATCAGTACCAGAACTGATTTGCAAAATTTTTCCTTCAAATGAGGAGGCCAAAAACCACCTCGATCAGTTTTTTTTTTACAGCAAAGACCAAAACTTTTATGAGCGTGTAATCATGTTACTACCAAAAATATAGCAAAAGGTATTAGACCAGAATGGCAATTTTATAATTTAATAAATAATTTATTCATTAAATGAAAATTTCTTTTCATTTTGACAAAAAAATACGAAATGACTTTCCGAACAACCCAATATATGTTTTTAATTCTTCTAAAATATCTTATCATAAATATCTGAGATAAAACTCTTATTATACATGTTCTATCATTTCATTTATCTTATAGAAGAGAAAAATAGAATATGAAAAATGTTCACTATTTATTTGCCGCCTTCCACAGAAACCATAAATAACAAATAAAAATTCATCATCTATTTGTAAGGTTACATTTTAATAGCAAACTAATTGTGAACTTCCAAATCGTTTGAGATTCATTTCTAAGTTTAAAAATGACTTTAGGGAAGAATAGGGAGAATTATATTTTATGATGTCCAGGTTAATGAATATATTGAAAAAATTATGGATCTTAATTTTTTAAAGCATTGGAAAATCCAACAATTTTCCAATAATATTAAATTTATTTATCTAAATATTCTCAATGTGTTAGCTAATGTATAAAAATATTTTTTATCATAATTCGATAGATTAATAATAGTGTAATACTTTTAATAATAATAGTTTGAACTAATATTAGTTTGAATAATAGTTTGGATTTAAAAATTATCTTTCTTTGATGGTTGTTTTTAAAGTTTCGAATGTTACCCATCGACAATGAATCGGTTCAATCGACTCAAGAAGGATTCTATATTTAATACTTTAACTGTCTATTATTAAGAAATATATTCGCTTTATAAATAATATTATGTAATTACATTTGCCTAACCTTATTTTAAAATGTTATTTTATAGAATCTTTTATTTAAACAATAATTCTTCAAGTATTCATAATTCAATTTTTATTTTGCTTCTGAAATTTCTATAATTATTTAATTTGAGCATAATTGTTTGAAGTGTGGAATATTTAATGCAATTAACTTGTCTCGAGTAATTATTGCAGAAAATAACTAATGCATTTTAATATTTATATACACATGCATACGCGCACACGTATATTGTATATTGTCGTTTTCCATATACGTATATCGTCACTTTCCACCGCTTTTTTGAATTGAAAACTCAAGTGAAGCAGAATAAATGCCTTTATTTACTTTTAAAAGTAGTTTCTGGGTAACATAGAACTTATCTCCGTCCGAAGGAAGGGCAAAATTGAATCAAAACTAAATAGCCTCAGGCAAGAATCGAATAAGTCATGGAATTTTTTTCTTTTATTTTTCCGAAACCGTCCTAAACTGATAACTGTAATCTGATCATACAAATGAAAGTCATATATTCCCTTACGGAATTAAAAAGAGTTCTTTCAACTGGAGATAAATGAAATACAAATAAGTCCTCAGCCTCTTTCTTCTATCTGGAAAGTACTATTCGAACATCCATTCAATAGTAAATGGAAGAATGTTTAAGCAATGGCTATAATTTTTATAAATATTACTTTATTGCATTTTATGATAAAATATTTCTTAAAGCTAATATTTAGACAGATTTAGTTAATAATAAGTTGAATAGTAATTCATTATAATTGTGATAAATGAAAGAAAACTTAAAAATGAAATCTGTTTTCGTAAATTTCAAGTTATATGAGAACATCATTATCTTTTAAGTTATTATTTGTATTAAGTTATTAAGTTATTATTATCAATAAATTTAAGTCATTAACCAATTTAAACCGGTATAAAAAAACATGAGACTTCTCTATATGTCTTTATCCCACTCTCTCTACCTCTTTTTTTCACTCTCTCAATGTATATAAATGAAGATAATTTTTTTAACTTTCATTTTCAATTTTTCTAACTGGCATATAAAGTTTTGGAGATCGACCGATTTTCAGATGGAAAAAAACCCATCATGGCTTTAAATATGCGTAATCTGATAGTCTCATGATTTCAAACTTTAATGACTTTAAATAATTAAGAAAATTTGTAAGAATTTAGTGAAAGTATAATTTAGAAATCAAGTTAATTAAGTTCACGATAAAACGCCAAATGTGGCAATCTTCTGCATTATTTTCTAATAACCGTATTTTAATTAGTTTAAATTATCCCTGAACCTGAAATTATTTTAAGAGATACTAAAATAGTAAAACATATCCAGCATTTCTATTGCTAAACTCGCTAAATTTTTTGTTTTGTTTATTAAAAATGGAGAATAAGGGAAGCTTTTCCTCATCCTTTTGCCAAAAAAATTTAATTCTTTGTAATGAGATCATACATTACAAAAATAAATTAATAACTCTACCTAAATTTTCAACATCAAGTTAAATTTAAAAAAATATTCATCGAAAGGAGAAACCTAAAAATAATTTTTTTCTTTAGAAATTAATATTACTTTCAAATATATAATTATTTTATATATTTTTCAACTAAATAAATAAAATGTTTAGAAATTGAATAATTTGATTGATTCCTTCAGCACAATCTATTCATAACTTTAAAAAAACAACTATAAAAATTATAATTCCAAAAAGTAAACTTTAGGCTGATAAATAAAAGTTAATTTAAGAAGTAAAAAGTATAATTATTATTCTATTAATATATAAATAGAATAATAAGAAAGATTAAAGTTATCTAATTGTGTATTCAACCATATCATTGATAAAATACTAATATGATAATTAATTTTATTACTTAAAAACTAAATTATTTTTGAGTAGTTTTTTAATTTAGTATTTAATTATTTTTTTCATGCAATAATACTTAACAACTGTCGAAATAATTAACTATCAACTCGTTTTCACAAATTTAATTTCTAGATGTCAGCATTTATTAAATGCTTAATATTAATATAATTTTATTCACTATAATCCTAATTTTATTTTAAACAATATCATCGTAATATATTAACGATTTATTTAAATAAAAAAAAGAATTTCTTGATTCAATTTACTTTTCTTAAATCCAGTCCTTTCATTTTCGGTTGTTGAAATTTATTGCTTTTCATTGACGTTTTTTATTTTAATGCACATTTAATATTTTTTCACAGAAGATGGAAATTAAGAAAAATAAATAAATTCCAAATTATTACTCCATTCAAACAATTTATTCTTCTCACAAAACACTTCTCCTCCCGAATTTAATTCCAAGCATGCAAAAAACTAAAATAAAGTACGAAAGATCATTTATTTCAATTTCCATTGCCATTTATGAAACCTCCTGATCAGTCGCGTGTGATGCCATTTTTTGTCTCTTTTGTTCGCCTTACCTCAATCGCCATTTTCTACGATAAATTTTCTTAGCGCTACCATCTAATGTTTATTTGTTTTCAAAGAAAATAAAAAATAAAAATAATTAATTATTCCTTTCTTTCTATTTCGCAACAATTTTTTTAATGAATCTGCTGTTCTCTATTTATGAAATCTAGAATGGTCTTACATAAAATATTATTGGTGAAAACTGTGGATATTGCAGTAAAAGTATTTTTATAATATAATATATAAACAAGTAACATAATGCATTTTAATTAAATTCCTACTTAGATCAAAAAAGAAAAATCTATATTTCTTACTTTTTATAAAATAATTATCATTAAAATTATTATATATTAATAAAATGATTGATTTTTGCAAGACTCGATCTCATAATCTTTAACTTCACGTGAAAAATACTGAAATCCTTGTATTTTACCGATTGAACTACAGCCTATTGATTCCAAAGTTCATTACAAATTGCTGAAACTATATTTAAAGTATTAAAAATTAATTAAATTTATTTAATTAATTTTAAATTTAACTAAGCAATTAATATTTTTAAAAAAATGTATTAACTTCAAGTTTCATCCACTACAAGTTTTTAAAAATGTATTTGAACTGGAGTGGATGATTAAAAAGTATTTTATTACCGATTGAAAATGTGAACAAGATATATAAATAAATAAATATAGTAAGACTGTAAAACTAATAGAAGGAATTGAAAAAGTGATTCATTAAATCATTAAAGTCACCTTCATAAAATGAATTATTATGGCACAAAATAACATTAATACTATTCACCGAAGCATTAGCAAATTTTTACTAATAAAAATATTTCTAATTACACTAAAAAATTGAGATGCTATATATTGCATAATTTTAAAGACGTTTATGTTATCTAAAACGGAAAAAAAGAGATGTCGAGTAGCTATAGAAATAGTATGTAGTGTGAATTTTAGTTTTCTATTCTTTTCATACCTTTGCAGTTTTACTGAAAATAATTTTTTTAAACATTTTTTAAAACCTTACAATATTTTACGAAAAAAAAATCTTTGAAATATGTCAGTACATCGTTCTTTTTACTATTTTCGAATAGTAGTCTACAATTTGTCACAAACTTTAAGATTAAAAAAAATCTATTCCCTACAATGTTACAATCAAAAGGATAATCTGATTTTATTTTACAAAGGACGTATCAAGCACGTTTTGAGTTGAAAAACAAAAAAATTATATTTATAAAGAATTTTGAGTTTAAAATTAATGAATGTAATTGTAAATTTATCTCAATATAACCTATTTTCAAAAGGCCCTTTATAAAAGTTTTAACTACAGGAGTAGAAAAAATGCTTTTAATTTCGTCTAACAAAAAGTCCATTAATAAATTATAATCATTTTTGGATGATGACGCTCGAATAATTTTTATATTATACATATGATAAACCCTTCTTTTTTACTCTTTTCGGATAACGGCACATAATGAATTCGAAGGAAAGATAAATCTATTCCCAGTGATTTTAAAATCAAACTGGCAGTCTGATTCCATTTTTAAAAGAGAAATATTCTTCTTTGAATAAACTCTATGAGATATCGGCAGATGATATGAGAAATTTTGACCATATCCAATTTACCGCACTTAGAATTCTTTAAGTTTTGATGGTATTTGGCACAGCTGTCTAATGACCCAGTTCGATCTCATGCCATAGCTTCTCATTTGGATTTGGATCTGCTAGTTGTGCAGGCCAACTAAGTCAAATAAAGTCTCTTCGGATCATCTGCAGACCATGTCAGCTGGTGATGACGCTGTCCTACAAGAGCTATCCATCCCCAGAAATGTGCACCATTGTTGTAAGAAGATCTGCGACAATACCTAAATACTCTTGAACATTCAGACGGTGTTCCAAAGTAATGACAGGGTCATACAATGACAGGAAAACATCCCCTAAACCAGGGATGGGCAAACTTTTTCGATCACGGGCCAAAAATCGGAAAAATAAAGTTTGGCGGGCCAAGATGAATTTTTCTAAAATTTTAAAAACAATATACAAGTATTACAATTTAATATATTAATGAGGTGAATAAAATTGCGATTTCATTTTTAAAAGTTCCTTATATTGAGGTTCGAAGTGAGATGTACTGATTCTAAGGAACGAGGCTAAATGCTCATCTGTCAGTCTACTTCTGAAATAATTCTTTCTAAGGTTCATAATTGAAAACACTTGTTCACATATATAAGATGAAGCAAACGTAGCACTGATTTTCTGGGCATGAGATATTAAAGTTGGGAAACTTACTTTCGATAATGATTTGTAAAACTCTAACTTTGGCATATTTGGAAACAATTGCTTGAGATGGTTGTTAGATTGCAACTCAATTAATTCAAGCTGCAAATCTAACCTCACTGCTTCACAATTTACGTTGAATGGCACGGTAAAATTATCCAATTCTGCTTGAATATATTGAATTTCCATACGTCTGCTCCACAAGAAAAAAATAAAGCTTGATGGCGCCAATCTACAGCTATAACTAACAAATAACTTCCGCTTTTAACACTTTACCGATTGAAAACTGCCTGCGTTTGCTATTTCCTTCGATTTATGTTTTGCAGAACAAAAATAGAGAATGTAAACAGATTACCAGATCTTTGAAAAAAAGGAAGAAAAAATATAATATTCAAACAAAGTAGAAAAGGAGATGGATATATAATATATGAATATTTCTTTTTATTTGCCTCTGACCGGCAAATTAAAAGTCTATCCGCGGGCCGTATAGAACATTCCGGCGGGCCGGAGTTGGCCCGCGGGCCGTAGTTTCCCCATCTCTGCCCTAAACCATAATGTGATCTTCACTAGCTTGAAGTGTTGCAATACCATCGGATGCTGTTTTCGCCCTATTTACACCATGTGTACTGCATGATCTAATTGAAAATGCTATTCGCTGAACAACATGACTTTCTGGTTTTTTACTTTGCAGTAAACGTTACTTAGCAGTTTACTTTTTTTCAAACTGGAGACACTGCTCTTGTTCAAGGACAGCAGTAGTTGCTTTCAAACTGGCCGTCGACATCTGCTGCCTATGTTCATCAAACAGTTAATTCGGAGTACTTCGTTGTTGCTCTTGATCACAAGCTTGATATGGCAACCTGTTTTTTTTTTTGCTTGGCAATTCATTCTCTTTAAACCTTAATGATTATCGTATACGAGCGTTTTACAAGTGCACCCTTTTGGTTGATAATGGTTTCAAAATTTTGAGGGTTTAAAATCCTCAAATTCAGTTTAATCAGATTTTATACCTATTTTTACGCAAACTCTATAGATGCTCACTGCTTTCGCTTTTTATAATTGTCACGTCCTCTAGCCACAACAGTGAGAAGTTATTACCAATCTACAAAACAAATAATTAATGGTCATAATAATTTGATTACTCATAGTATATTAGTTTATCCAAATAATTTTCAGAAATTCAGTTAAATATGAAAATGTTTATTTTATTTATGGACTCCATAACATTAAATGGAGATTTGAAAGATAATATGTAATTTTAAGTTTTATATGATCCATAATTTTGACACAGAAGCAATCATAAAAGACCTTCTAATTTTAACTATAAAGTTTACTTTAACTCCTTCATTTTAAAGTAAATCAAATGAGAATTTTAAATATCTATGCACTACCATCTATATTTATTCAAGCTTATAGAAATTCGAAAGAAATGTTTAATTCCTTTAAAGAACTTGAGAGCAAATAATTAATATTCTTCAACACATTTCTGAATTTTATTTAATAATTCATTTTTTTTTTCAGTGCCGATTTGAAAAATTATTTTCTAAACCAAATAATTACCTTTCAATCAATGAATGAACTTCATTGCAATATTTATCATAAAGCAAGTGCAATGAATTTTAATGAAGAGTTTGAGCTGCATTTGTTTGAAGTATGGAGGGCTTTCATTAATTTAGAAACAGGAAGTTCCTTTTACTCCGTGCTCAAAGTCTTTTATTTCGTTATTTACTTTGCAATCGAGTTCTAGAGCTCTCTTGTGTCATTGAAAGAATATTTCGAGTTAGGTGAGAGTATTTCTTTGAAATGCAGTTATTACAATTAAAAGTTGAAAGGAAACTAAAAAATCACTATTTAAATTAATATTGCAAATATGGAGAAGTAAATTCCAGATAGCTCTAAGGAAAATTTATTTTGAAGAAACTATATTTTTTTCACTTTATTGTAGAAATTGTTTTTATTCGAAACCTGCATATTCAAAGCCATAATTTTAATTTAGTAAATAGTTCTAACATTCTTACAAAATAAAGTTGTTCCTAATAAGAAACTGATAGATTAGCGGTAACAAGAATTCGGTTTTATTTAACCCTTATAATGCATATTATATTAGTTTCAAAACTGAAAATAATTAGAAAAATAGTTGAAATAAATTCTTAATATCTTATGTGATTTTAAAAAACAACAAAAAAAAGATGAGTTTCAAAAGAGGTTAAAAGTTTATGAATTATTGACAATAGATGTGGAAAATTAATAATTTTCTTTTGAAAATATTCTAGAATTTAAGTATTTATTCATCATTTTATTCCTAACATCATTCATCTTTCAGAACCTTAAAATACGTATAACCTTAAATTTTTCCTTAAGTCAAATTATCTAAACACCTAGAAAAACTTCAATGATGACCTGTATTCTTTAGAGATTAAAAAGTGAATGATGACTTAGATTAGTATTAAGCAAATGCATCCTCGTATATCCATTGAGAATTTTCAAAAAATACTCTTGTCGCTTAAACCCATTTGGAGAGCATCTCTAATGAAAAAAGTATGCTCCTCGTGTATTCAATCAATCACACTTAAAGGAACAGGGAGAAAATTTTGCAGTAATAGAAAGGTTTCTAGGATAATCACCGTAATTCATTTAATGGGATTTTTAAGTTTTTCATGATTGATATAGTTAAATCACTCGATGGGAAAATAAATTGCCCTTCTATTAGGAATACAAGACTAATATTTGATTTGTAAATAAATGAAACTTTCAAAAATAGATATCTGATTGAAAAGATGTCATTCTTTTATTCATTCATAAAAAACATCAGATTATTAAAAGTTATACATCAAACTGTTGTTATTAAATCAGTTATTATTGATTACACCATTTATCATCATAGAAGAACATAAAAAGTCTATAAGTTTTGTTAGAAATCCTACATATTTATTTAATACTAGCCACCTTTGGCGACTAACCGTTTCGCCATTCTTAATACTCTTTAAAACGGAGTGGTAAATACTTTATGTAACGTCATTGTCAATTAAATAGTTTGTGTGACTTGCCATTGTCAATTAAATACTTGGTGTGACTTATCATTATCTATTAAATACTTTATGTAACTTTTCTTTTAATAGCTACTTCATCAAAATATTTTTTAAGGTGCAAATTTTAATAGTCATATAATTCACTCTTGCAATTATAAAGGCCTGAATCTCGTAATTTACTGTATATCTTTAATTATCGGTCAGCTCTCGCAAACTTTCAGCTTTAATTTAATGTGGAAATGATTAAACTGCAAATTGATATAAAAACATTTTTTTTAACGAAACCAAGATTTTTTTAATATAAATAAAAGAGAAGCATTATGCGTACTACTGAATATTTTCAATAATTTATGTAATATTTCAAAAATTATTCAATCAAAATTACTTAGATTCATCATAAAATTCAGGTTTCAGTTTTACTTTCAAAAGGATTTAAATGATGTGAATAATAATATTTTATTTTATTTTGGTCTATAAACAATTAAAAATTATTGCCTAAATTTTGTACATCCTATAGTTCTAAGGAATCATATTCTACAAAATTTTCTTGACACTTTCAAATGAATAAATGAAGGTTTCCAACTTCTGCCATCAAATTTAATCAATTTATGGAAGTTTTGAATAAAAATGCGTGGAACATTCAAAATTTTTCCTTCTCAGGCTAATCAATACTGGGAAATTCTAGATTTTGATTGAGGTATCATCTTTGGAATGGTCATTGAAAAAAAGAGCTACATAACCGAATAACTAAAATTATCAAATTAGTATTTTTTCAAAATAATCATCCAGGTTTTATAGATTTTTAGGTCTATATTATTAAGAAAAAGGCATGCATATTAGTAAGTTATTAACACAGATTTTTATTTAATTCGAACAAACATTAATAGAATTTATCCATTATGTTTTTTTAAATCCTTAAAATGCGACACTTATAAAATATTGCTGCTAATTGTGATTTTACATATTAATTCTTGATAGCTATTCTTCATTGAGATCACGAATTTTTTTCATAAAATAAGAAAACTTGTAATTCATATCAATACATACTTTGAATTCATATACAAGGTATCTCATAAACCTTGACCATAACTTTTATTCATTAAATGTTGATCACAGACATATACTGTAAAGTTGTGCTACAAAGTTATATAACAAAAGGTGTAAAATGTTATAAAATTGTTTAAATTTTTTAGGGTATTAAATTTTAAAAAAATACAAAATTTAAATTTTTATACGGACCCCATTCAAAAAAATTCCCAATGAGTAAAATGTGCCCCTTTGTACATAACCTTTAATAAGGTTATGTACAAAAAATTTTACAAAAACGTCTCAAAATATGAAACTACATAAATGCAGACTGAAACCGTTTTTCGATGCCTGTATATGAGTTCGCAAATTGGAAAAATCATATCGGATGTTCGAGTTTTAGGGCTCGTACACAAATTAACAAAGAATGATTGAATAAATAAATGATATATTTGGTATTTATTGGTTCAGTAGCATTAAATATTTGTAGAAATAACAACTTAAAGGAAAGATTACATAAAGGAAAACTTACACAAAAGAAAAATTACATAAGTTTTTTTACAATTTAATTGATTATGCTGTTTTTAAGTTATATTCTGTAGGTCATGATTACAGAATTAAATTAATTTTAAAGTATTTTTCATGCAGCATAGATTTTAAAATTTGTGTTTAAAACTAAAGATATGAAGCCTATTTTATTTCTTTATGGTGCATTCCTGCGTTGCGTCATCTGCATTGAAGCTGTAAGTATTTGCATTTTAATTTGTAACTGACCCTTCAAAATCTTTGTTTTAACATATCTTTGAGAATTTCAGTAATAAAATTTTTGGATTTTATTAGACGATGGGGCACATTTTACCCTATGAAAATTTTGTAATATCAAACAGTTACGTATATTATATATAATACACAGTATATATCTATGATCAATATTTGGGGAACAAAGCCGTGGTCAAGGTTTTTGAAATACCCTGTGTAATTTAACTAAAATTAAAGTTTCTATAAAGGTAACTATTTTATTTTACAAATTACCAAACTGGATGTATTGCAAATCTATAGAAGCCCAGACATTGAAAGAATAAACAAACAAGTCTTTTAAATATTAACTGCATGCTTAAAAGTGCATGCTACTGCTCAAAAATTATATAACGCTCGAAGTATTATTCCTTTGCCATGACAAAAAATATCAATAAAGAAATGGGTGGTGAATAATCTCTTTTTCTCCATTTTGTCATAATAAGTATTATTGTTTCTGCCAGCCAAAAATTTAAGAAATTTCACTTGCGTAACATTTACAGAAAATGGGTCGCAATCATGTTGTGTATGAGTTAAAATTTCAATATATGTAACTAGATAGCATTATAAAAACTTATTTTTAAAAAGTGACATTAACAGTATAGGCAAGACTATAATCCACAACTAAAAAAATTCCATATTCTATCACGCTTTTAATTATTTAGGGCTTTCAAATAGCTCTGGGGAAAATTCAGCCATAGATTTTGATATATATCAGCGTATAGTAGCAAAATAAGAGCTAGTTATTTATGTTTGTTGTGAGATAGTGACAACTTTTTTATTTCAAAGGTTTAATATTGTAAATGTAAAAAAAATACCCGAAGTAGTCATTTTTTATTTAAATCACATATGGTATATTTCTGACAATCTTTCAGATTAAATTTATTGCAAACGAATTGAGTTTTGATAATTTGTTTTTTTTTTTGTGTTCTTTTTTCATAAATGAGTTTTTTATTCAGGTAAAAAAAATTCGGGTACAAAAATTAAATACGAAGTACAATTTTCAGAATTTCGGACGTATCACCTGTTTAAAATTATATTAAAGACTAAAATTATTTGATTATTAAATTGAGACTGAGAAAAAGCCTTAATAAATGCATTAACATTTCATGAACAAAATATATTTCAACTTAGATGTCATGACTCTTAGATGATACAAAAAAAAACGGATATTAGAAATTATTTTTACAAATGCTGAATTTCAAAATTTAGCCTGCATAATTCTTAAAAGGCAATATGATCATCTGTAGTATAAATTGATACCAGCGGGTGACCGAGCTCCGCTCGGAGAAAACAGGTATCGAAGCTAACTCGAAGATTTAAATTTTCAATTTTGATTTATCAAAACAATACATGCCATAAGAAAATTTGTGAAACCATTGGTGAAAAGATAACCGGAACGTTACCGCTTGAAACCTATTAGGCAATAGACAAAGAAAATTTAAGTGCTGCCATCTAAGTTTGGCCATTATGGCGAACTGATAAAGTTTGAAAATATCCTATCTGTAACTCCGAACTGTTCGCCCGTAGTGCTTCAAAACCGCGCCAATCGATTCCTCGTGGCCAAAAACCCCAAACCCCCAAGTTTACCGGAGTTTATTAATTCTGGGGCGATTTTCGACTTGGCAACCATTCCTCATATTATAGTATAAGATTAGAAATCCCCATAAATGCCAAAAAGCAGCTGAATAAATTACATCAAAATATTTCATCGAAAAACTTTTGCACAAATCGTAGTGGTGCTAAAATAGCTTGGTTTAAAATTAAATTATTTAAAATAAATTTTCAGTAGATAATTGAAAATAAATTTTCAGAAATAATATGACATATATCTTTAGACCTTCCAACTATCAAATTTTAAATTCGACACAAAAAATGGAACATCAAATAAAAAGAATTACATTATGTTGGGTGGAGGATGTCAAAAATTAAAATACGCAGCGAAAGAAAAAATATAGAATAATATTTTTGAATTTTTAACTTTCAAAATTTTAAGGAATTGAATTTACTATTGAAGATATATATATATATATATATATATATATATATATATATATATATAAAGAGAGAGAGCGATTACTTCAAATAAATATACTATAAATTTTTCATGTGAGGCGGAAACTGAGATAAAAAATGTGTGGAATTTTCGTATGTTTTGATTTTAAATTTGGAATTAAAACTTACGCCTATGAAATTTTTTTTAATAATTCTATCAGTATGCTAATGTTTGGAGAATTTATGCAATAAAAGCTACTTTAACTCTATTTGTTGCTTTCATTTCTGACGACCATATGTATATACCTGTGTTGCCAGCATTTCCCAGAAATTTTTAGTTGGATTCAGATCTGGGCTTATGGTTTAGCATTCCGTAACATTCACTTGATTCTTCGCAAAGGATCTTCCTGTTGAATAATAAATGTGAGCCGATGAAACGTCCCGTTAAAATTTCTGATTTTCACCTCTTAGGTGTTTCCTATTGGAAGTAGTTTCTGAGGAAACTTTGATAATCCTCAGAGTATTGTTGAACATTAAATTAAGATATATTTATTTTTCCATTGAAAAAAGAATGTTCCCCCTCATCACTAAATAACTCCCTCCTTCTTTTTAGTGGAAGAACTCGTAAGTGTATTATTCCCAGTCATCAAGATCATCGAAATTGAATTTTTTTCAATTATTCAAGAAAGCATTTAGTCAATCACCCATCTAATATAACTTATATTTTCTGTCTTTAAATATCAGATCTGAGTTATATCATCTTCAACGAAATAAATACAATGAAGCATTTTCCAGCTATTCGCAAATATAAAAGCGAATAGTGATTTGAGACAGAGAGGTTTTTTTTTTCACTGTCCGCATATTTTGGGGGTAGTTTACATATAAAATATTCTTAAAAAAACCTATTGCAAAAATATTATATTTTCATATTGAAATAAATTAATATTACAATTCTATATGTTAATTATTTCTTCTTTAATCTTTGCGCCATCTTTGAACCACTAATTCATGGAAAAAGCAATCGTAATAGGGAATCATGAGAAATTTTCTCCTACAAAATATTTAGGGATATTAAATTTTAGAAAAACAAACTACAAAAAATTATGTGACATCAAACAAATAGCTCTATTTTCAATACATAATATATACCACCAAACTTCAAAAAATGAGAGTTGCTAAGCTTTATATGTGATTAAATTAGCTCGAACTTGTTGATAAATTCCATCAGCGTGATATTTGATGGTCTTACCACACGCAAATTAATCTCACAATGCTGTCTAATCCGTTATAAAATGTACAGCCATTGATTGTTTGTTTTTAACCAACGCTGCGTCAAATGAGTCTGAATCAATATGAAGCTAACTGAAGAGAGTGTTCTCTTCACCTCCCTCTGTGGAATGCATTGAAATGCATCCCCAATTAACTGTCCCGTTTACACCTCCCATTTATATCCAATATTATTGGAGAATTTTCCGCTCGTTATTCGAGAGCCCCTTATTGTTGGACGGAAGCGAGTAATTACTAAGAGGCCCGCTTTTGTGCCTCAGAATCCTTCGAAATCGAACGGGTTCCTCTGTTGTCCGTATGGGCCTAGAATAGATACTTATCAAAGGGAAAGGGAAGATCTTCCTGATTTTAGTTTCTTTTCATATGGTGGCATTAACTTAACTTCAGATCGATTCGCGTGCTTTTCATTTGCATAAATCAATTATTGTCAATTTCGGACACAGTGAAAGAAATCATCCCATTTATTCTGTGAAAATAATTTTGTAAGCATGGAATGGCATCACTATAGAATGGCGAATGCCTTCTTTGAGAAGAAAAGACTGATTAGATTTTTTTTCTGTTATGCAAATTCGAATTTTTTGTTTTATTTTCTTTTCTTTCCTTTTGAAGAAATAATTTCTTATATAATTTGATTTATCAGTACGTTTTGTTTGTCTCCATGTTTGTTAGAAAATGAAATTGACCTGTGAATTTTCAAACATGGTAAATAACTCTCGTCATTTCGAAATCGCCTCAAATACGAAAAATAATTCATCGTCATTTCAAGACTAATTTTTTTGTCTATATTTTCTATCGTCTACCCGCGATCTTTCTGTGAAGAAGCTAAAACTATTACACCGCCAAGCCATATCTCTTTTTATGCCTTCTGCCTTAGACTATGTGAAATAAATTTTCCCCACTGCGCCTCAGAGAGCTGTCGGCTAATCGAGGATTGCCTGTAAATTCGTTGATCAATTTTCATTGGACGTTATTACTAATTTAGATTAGTTTATTCATATATATTTTTTGCATGTATTTTCTATAAATTATAATCAACTAATATTTTAAAATAATGACATGAACAAGTAAATATATCTATGTATATATACGATATGAAAAACGTATTTTACAAAAATTAATTCCTCAAAAGATCAGATGTGTTTGGGAAAAAAAAGTGTCACAAACCTGAATTTACTTAAATGTAATTGTTAAAATGAATATATCTCTATTTTCTGCAACTTCTTAGTACATGCAAAAGCATTTGTTCGCTTTCAATCTTTTCTTTTGAAAAACAAAATACTTATTACTTTCGAAATATCCGAACAGCCATTTTAAATTGCTGTTTTCTCTTACTTTTTATAATGCTCCACGATATACCTAGTTGTATGCAGTACATCATCACAAACGGACTACTCCGATATAGCGGTGTTACTGAAAAATCTAGCTTCCACGACAGAAACACTTTTTTAAAAATTATACGAAGTTATCCCGTTACCATAAAACTAAGTCATTATAAGAAGTGACTATAAAGGTATTATTTTCCAAAATAAAGCCGGGTTATATGGTTGGAATATTGGATGAGTCCTAAGGCACACCATCGGCCACGGTACAAGCTTCTCTGATAGGTAGAAGGTATTTTCTACTATTTTTTTACCCATTATGGTAGCAAGTACCAACAATTAGATCGGAACACCCTCATTCCCCCGGTGGAGGCTTAAACAGTGTATATGAGTTGCTGAATTGATTCAAGGGAAAGTATATATTGCTTTGTATATAATTTACGACTAATGAGAGATAAGCAGCTATTCCAAGTGACAATTTCAGCTAACTTAGTTTCCACAGTGGGAGTTTCTTTCTACAAGTTTTCAATGTAGGAAGTCAAAAATTAAAAGCATTTGTAGTGACAAAGAAAAACCTGAAAAGATACTAAATTTTTATTGATGGAACATGAAAGGTAAATTTCTTTCTGTAAACTTTTTTTTCAAATTACATTTATCAAAATATTATAGTTAACTCTGAAATCTATCAAAGCGTCAGACTGCATAGCTGATTACTGAAAATATTTTCTTGATTATCATAGTTATGAAAAGTACTTCAAAATTAACGCAAGATACGAATTTCCAACTTTTTTGTGGCAAAGTGTTGGCAATCCTATTGAAAAAAAAAATTTTGACAGCTGATAGCTTAGAGTTAGTAAAAATGGGGTGTTATACGATAGAACAACGTTTTAACGCAAGATTTGAATTAAATAAAAAAGCATTTTTTCCTTTAAATTGTTATATTTTTATTGAATCATAAAGTGCACAGGATAGAGTTATGCAAGGAATGATACCAAGGGTCTGTACAATGACCTCCTTTGGCACGTATGCACCCTTTTGTTGAATTTTTCAATGGCCGTTTTGCATAAATGTAGCTGAATTTCGTTGATGAAGTGTCGAATTTCCTTCATAATTTACAGAGTTTTTCGCATGTTGTTGTAAACCTTTGACTGAAAATAATCCATAAAAAATTCAATGGTGTTAAATTACACTGTCTAGATATACAACTCTCAGATTTTCGAAATAAGGCCGCCAAACTTTCAATGTTTCTAAAATATTATTCATATTTCATATACTAGTGTGGCGCACCATTTTTACCAACCTTAATCCTTAACTGGGGAGGTGAAAATTTAGGACGTAACTGGGGAGGTGCGGTCTACGAGAACGCATTTTCTTTACACTAGAATCAAAATTTATAATGGAAGTATTAGATTAGAAAACAGTCAATGTATTCTACAGACATTTTTCTTATCATATTAGTGTGATTCAAAAAAATTTCTAAATATTTTATCAGTGAAAAAAGTAAAAGCGTTAAAACATACATTTTCTTCTCAAATTATATGTAACAACAAATAATATTTTTTAAAAAAAAAAAAAAAAAAAAAAACATTATACTTTTTTTAAATACCTATTTTTCTAGTATATAAAGATATATAGAAAACAATATAACGTAAAGTTCCACAATTATATGAAAGCTAAATAAAAAATTGACAATGGGTAAAATTGCCCTCTTTTTTTATCGGCTTTTGTGACTTTCATAGCCCGGTTTTCTAGGGTATTTTAAACTTACAGGGTAAGAACTATTATAAAATTCAACCTATAAATTCTGCATACATATATCTTGGTATATTAATATATTTTATAATTTTTTTTAAAAAACATTATCATCAAAATTAATTATATGTGAACATACATATCAGAATCAGTTGAATGCAAATTTTAATCGCCTTTTAAAAATTCGTCTGTACAGTTATCCTTTCGCTAAAATCACTCTTTATTTATTTTCATTTAAAAATGTCTGAAGTATTGCTTCATATTAGAATCAGTAAAATGGATGATGTTTCTGGGCCATAGTTTTTGTGCCATCTGCTAAACTTTGTTTATCGCTGGGACACTAACGGGGAAGAGCGATCTGTATGACTTCCCTGAAAGAAATAACTGAATTATTTAAAAAACCATCTGTTGAAATTGGTTGAAAAAGTGCACGTGTATTGAAGGTCACCAAATAGGAAGCTACAAGGTCAATCTATTCAATTGAACTAAAAATAGACTAGGGGTGAGTGAAACTCCATCGCTTGCAGTCTCATAAAGCACATGTCCCCAGTTAAGGATTAAACTATCAACTGCCAAATGGCTATTTTCAAATAGTTGCCAACATATCAATTCTGGAATAGTGGCAAATTCAAATCTTGCCTTTTTCAGACACAATTTAAATATTTTCCATCAGTTAAAAAAAATGGTATTTCGTGCTTTAAGTGTAAAAGAAAGTAATATAAAAAAAATTCAATTCAATTCCTACTTATGTCAACAATGAAAAATTTTGTTTCAGTTACTTTTTATTACATAATTATCAAAAAAAAACTATTGATTTTTGCAAGAACTGAATCGCATTCTTCACTTTCACGTGTAAAATACTAAATTCCTTGCATTTTACTGATTGAGATACTGTATGTTGATTTCAGTTTCTATTACAAAATGCTAAAACTCTATTTAAAGCATTAAAAATTAATGAAATTTAATTAATGAATTAATATTTGAAAAAACTGTATTAACATCAAGTATCACGCACTACAAGTTTTAAAAAATGCAAATGAAGAGTGGATGAATAAAACGTATTTTACTAACGATTGATATTGTGGACAAGATATATAAATAAATATACATATAGTGGGTGTGATATAATAGTAGGAATTAAATGTGGTCAGCACGACTCGTGGAAAAGATTTTATAAAATACTAAACTCCTTTGAGCGGAATGGACGTCAAATACTCGTCTGAAACCTCGAGTGAAAAAATGAAGTAAAAAAAAAATTCAAGCATGAAATTTTTTACTGCATATGTATACTTTTCACCTATGCATTTTTTAAGGAGAACTTTTTTTTTTTTTTTTGTAAAACGGTCCTTAAGGTTGACATTTTTCAGACAATTGTAAATTCCTTCACTTTTTAAAGTACAAATGAAAAAAAATTATTTTACTCAATTACGATAAATGCAAATATCTAACTTGTAACCGAAATGACTTTTATCAGATTACAAAAAAAAGTTTTTAATCAAACTTTAATAAAATTTATTAATTTATAAAATTTTGAAAACTCTTATTTTTGACAACCAAGAAGTGATCTTTATTCTAATTTTTTGAAATGAAACAGGTATCCCAGTCATAATTGAATATTTAATGATATCCTCAGGCATTCTTCAGTATTATAAAAAGTTTATTGCCTATTATTCATGAAATTCTACTGCGTCATACCTGTATCCGCTTATAGGTTTTTATCGTTCACAACTTTCGAAATGTCGTAAAAACTGAGTCTATAAATCTTAATCTGTAATTTTTCCTGAAGTAATTGTACCTTTAGCTCAGAAGAGTACAACTTTTATCAGGCACTTTTATTTCTTCATTTTCTATTAGTAAATCACTCAAATATTAATTTAAAAAAAGAATAAAATGAATAAAGTGAAAAAAATGGCCATCCATCAAATATTTAAAAATGCGGGATTGAAAAAGCGTTATGTCATGCACTTTTTAATGCAAGATTAATAAAATTATATTAAAAAATTGACATTAGAGTGTCTAGATCAACATATAGTACATAAAATAGTTTTATGTGCGGTTTATTCATTTTTGTAGTATTTTTTAAATTTAATTTATGTCACAAAAAACAATGATATACATATAAAAAGTATAATTGAAGTACTAATGTAAGTAAACATACTTTAGTAGATGCTTGGCCGAGAAGCATAAACTTTTGAAATTTTAATTTCACCTATTTCAGCCTGAGAGGCTTAATTTGTACAGAAATAAAGAGCTGTAAAAAGTTAGCCAGTATACATCCCAACAGAAAAGCAAACAAGCCCAAAAAATTCACTTCATTCGTTTTACAATGAGATTTTAATTGCGATTTATTTGGTGCGTATAGACTTAGAAAAAGGTATCTTAGTTATATTTAAAAGAATATTGTTAGTATTAGGGAATTTTATCCTTTCAGTCAGAGCGTGTAAAACTGCTTAGATTTAAAAAAAAACGTTCGAGTAGCTTTAATAAAAAAAAGATAGAATCTGGTCAGGAAATAACAGAACATTTTAAAATGAAATTAATATGGAATAAATTTTTAAAAAATTAGAAAATTAATTGCGGTTTATATTAGATCAAGAGATACTTATATGTATCTTTTCATAAATTATTTAAATAATGTATATCACTAAAAATGCAAACTTGTATGATCATAATATGTTCTAGAATAATTGAATCCAAATGTTGAAATTTCGAATAATTTTTAATTGACAGTGTAATAAAATTTTGAAAAAAAAATTCATTAGTAAGTACTTATCATCCAAGACATTAGTATGAGCAAAAATTGGTAATTTAGAGCTCAATAACTTTATCCTTCGAAGTAACATGCATTTCGCAGTTTACAAATGGTGCACAGCTTATAATTATTATTATGTTAAAAATGCTGTTGAATATTAAGGTTGCATTTTGTGTCATATACAATACTCTTTAAGAAAATTCAAAAGAAAATTTTAATTTTCACTTTAAAAAAGAATACAAAATCGCATTTGTTCTCTCAAATTACTATTTAAATCAATGAATAATTCCCCATAGGTAGATTAGAGATTCATTAAATTGCTGAGTTTTCATTAATATTTGAAGTAACAGCAAATATTTCTCATAATGATATCATCTCATTCAGCTTTATAAATAAATAACAAGTTAACTTTGGTTATTTTCCTACATTTATATGTAAACTATATTTCCGCCTTTTTCAACTTTAAAAATGAACAGGGTGTTTCGAAACAAGTATTCATAGTTTTTGATGTGTACAATGATGTTATGAATTTCTTCATCTTGAATACTCTAAATTTAACCCTAAAAAATATGAAGCAATATATATTTTTAAAAAATTCCTTGAATTTTAAAAGAAAAAATAAATTAAAATAAGTTTAAATTATGTTGTTTCAAATGCTTCTGAATTTAAAACCTTTTCCACGAGCGACATAAAATGTAGTTAACTATTTTAACAGGTTTAAAAAATTTCTAAATTATAATTGCATCCAAACTATAGGTTTTATAAAGAAAAAATAAAATATATTAAAATAATATTTTAAGCAAATTTTTTCCTTAACTTATCTTTAAACAAATGATTTGGAAATGATGTTCAATGCATATTTCATAAAAATAAAAAATAAAAACACAATAACTCTTAACAAATAAATATTTTCAGTATCTATAAAAATCCGCCATTTTTATTATTTACATCACCCATCACAGTAACAAATCGGCTTTCGATTGCTACAAGAGTAAATGTACGCTTCCATTAAATATCAGTGTTGTGCGACGAGCGGTCAATGTCTTTACAATAAATTCCTCTTACATACATTATTCACTTAGCTTTAGACAGAAGCGTTAGTTTGATTAGATTATCCTTTTAAGCCCAGGATACTCCAGGGAGATTAAAAGTACGATCTCGTTGTTAGGTATTTAATGAATGTAATAACAAGGGCATGAATTTGTGCTAGTAACTTCTGTTTTTCTAATTTGTTTATTTACGCTTCTGTAATTTTCAAAGTTAATTTCTCAGTAAGGTTTTTATTGTAGGAGCTGTCATACATACTTTGTAAACTTTTACTCATCTTAATCACAAATCCTGTTATATTTTGAAATCGATTTTTCAGTTGCTTTATGTTATTCTAGATGTTTGAATTTTGGTTTACTTCTGCTTCAACGAAGATAAATACTATTTAAATATTTTTAAAATATAATTGTCAGCATATAAATAGTTTGTTTAAATTTTAATTCCTTAACCTTACCTTAGATTTGTTGAGTTAATGTCCCATTTTAAAGTAACACTAGTGCTATTTCGGGATGTGCCTCGTAATTTTGAATCTCGGTCAAATGACGAGGACGACACCTGAGCTGGTACCATACCCCTTTTTCAAATTTCCACATCAGGTCAGCGTTTGGTTCTCTTGGATGGGCCCCTCTTTAATCGAATTTGTGAAAAAAATGATTTTAATAATCTATAATAGAATACTTTGGAATAGAATTCGATACCTAAAAAAGTTTATGCTTCAGTAGATAAATAAAAGTGTGTTTATATTAATTATTCTTGCACTGTAAATTGATATGATGTTATCTGATTTAAATATATTTTCGCGTTTTCAATTAAAATGATAAAGCATTTATCTTTCTTAAATTATGTGTCTTTGACTAGTTTTGATATTTTGATGGAATAAAAAATGATCAGCTTCACTGCCAATATTTAAATTTACATTCATTGTTCAATTTTAGCTTGCAGTAATAAAATATTTGCTTTATTGGTTATATTTTTTTACTATTTCATTAAAAATGACTGGAATACTAAAAAATAAAATTAAAATATTTTAATTATGTTTATCTCTTAATCCTCAATTTATAATTCATTTTTATTGTAAATATTAAGGAATATTATAACACGTTTTCCACAAATTCACATATGAAATCAATACTAAATTACATGAATTGATTATGTGACAGCTAAATACTTAAATGCTTTAAAAAAAACAAGAGCATCAAAAGTATAAAACCATTCAAAATTTTAACATTTCAGAATCAAAAGCAAAAAATTGATAAAAAGAATTTCGTCCACATATAAGTGAAATAAATCAAGTTTAATAAAAATTTACAAAATAACGAAAATAACTTAACATTTCCTTCGAATTATTAAAAAAATCTTCTATAAAATATAAAGTAAATTTATTAACTTGCGAGAATGAGATATTTATTTCCACAATTTGATATTTCGAATTTATAATTAAATTTATATATAATTATAAACTCAGATATCTTATTTGTCAAAATTTAAAACTAATGAGCTCTTATTTATTAGTTAAGAAGAAAAAAGTTCCTTTTTTGAATCATACTGAAAGAATAATTGTATCCATAATTATGTATACGCTTTTTTATATCATTGATACTTTTTATTCGAAAAATTACTGCAATTTAATAATTCAATAATCCTTCAAGCATGTTAAAATACCTCATTCAAATATATGACTAAAAATTCAACAGAAAATAATTTGAATAGATTTCATAACTGGGAACTAATGATACTTGGGGAAAAAAGAGAACACTGATTGAAAAAGGATCTTTATTTTTCTTCTCAATTAAATTCTACACCAGCATCAATGATGAATGAATCTCAGAATTTATCATTGAATAAGCGTTTTCTTGGCAATATTTAAAATTTATGAAAATGTAATGATCCGCTTAATTACATTTAATTTCAAATATCATACTTTAAATTTAGTTTCCTGCAGTTAATTAATTGTTATGCGTTACAGCTGAATAAAAAATTAAAAATAGATATCTGAAACGATTAGTAATAGCATTGAGTAATTCGAGTAATAGCATTGAGCAACAGTGATGATTATTTTTTTATAAATATACATAGTAATTTTCCCATAATTTATGCAATTTCTCAAAGGCATACGAGTTTTATATGATAAATCGTATATTTTCTGAAATTATAGTATAGTATTAAATTTTCAATTTTATTTTCAAAAAGATTTCAATGAATGTAAAATTTAATAATTTATTTTGCTTTAATTAAAAAATATACTTATTAAGTATTATGAAGGTTAATTTATTTTACAATCCATTGGCTTTATGAAACTTATTTTGGTCTCGCCGACCACTTCAGCGTTCAAATGCTAATACTGATTTGTGGTAATGTTTAAGTGATATGTGTTTACAAAATTTATTTCCTAAAATATTATTGGCATTTTTACTTTGAAAAAAATTCAATTTTCTGCGCTTTAATCTGATCGAGTAATGAGAAATATTATTTTAGGATAATTGACATTTTTTATGATAGGACTTGTGGAACTGTGAATACTGATTAGCGTTATTTCCCCATCAAAACAGTCAATGGAATTATTAAAATCGCCATTTCTACCAAATTGTGATACTTGGATTCAATGGCTCAATTTCGATATTTTCACAGACGTGAATTTTTTTATTATCGAAACATTTTCTTAAACATGACTAATCATGGTTGCCTAAAAACTAAATTTTTCTATTTTTCAGACTTTTATTGATTCAAACAACACAAAAATTAACTATTTTCTTCATTTAGATCATTTTTGCTCATTGCATTCACCATTTTTAGATCTCTTATTCATCTTCATCACACGCAAAGATGCTGCTTATTCATTGAACCAATTAAAAGCTCTCAATTATTTTTGTATTAAGTTTTCATTTAAGAGATTTGCTTTATTCAATAAATATTACAATAATACAACAGGATTTTCTTTATATAAATACAAATAAATGTTTGTCCGTATGTCTCTTATGCCTTCCTAAACCGTTCATCCGATTCGAAGAAACTTGGTCAGCTTATTGTTTTAACCTACGGGATGGTTATAAGGATAGTACATTTATCTAAATTTTTTTTGCAAAATCGAATGTCAACAGCATCTATTTACCAAGGATTAATCTTCAATTGACTCACGTAGGATGCATTATATTCTGTAGAAATGCTAAATCCAAGTTAAAGATTAATATTTTGAAGCTATAGTGCACAAATGCCATGCAGGTGATTCTCAAGGGCAACAACTTTGTTACAGATCATGCGAGAAGGTTTTGGGGAGACCAACGCTGAGGTTTTTAAATTTTAATTAAATTTTAGTGCTTTTTGCAGTGACTACCAAAAATATTGTAGTACAAATAATTTTGCACCAACTTAATTTTCAAAAATTGTCTTTTCAACTATATTAATGATTTTATGGTATGGATATATTTTCTATGTTTAATCCATTGTAAAAAAATATTTTAATTACATTTTCTAAAATTAAATTTGAGAATTCTGGACAAATATTAAACGAGATACAATAAATAGTTTCTTTCATCACGATTCTGAAAGAACATCAAGTTTTACAATTCGAAAAGAATACATAGATCTAATATAAAAAATGCATAGTTGTTTGTTCTTAATTCATATACTGTCGTACCATTCATTCTATTTCAATAAAACATTGCCAAATTATTGATTGATTGCACTTAATATTATTTTTTCGGCTGCAGAAACTCGCTGTGTACCAGCTAGTTTATAATAAAGATGAAAGTGTGTTTGCCTTTGCATGTAAATGTGTTGGCGCTCTACAGGCCAGTTTGTTTGGCCAAGAGCTGTCAAATGTGGCTCGTACAATCTTTGGAGGGTGAGAATATGTCCCCTGGAGGTATTAATTTGAAATTTTAAATATAATTACAATAAAAAATATTTTTTATTCAAAATTTTCCGTGACATCCAAACTTATAACAACTCTTTATAATTTTTCCAACTGATTACAATTTAAATACAGTTTTTATATTTTAAGTGTATTTTGTAAAGATATATTTCATTCTTGGAAACGAAACTCACAGCTTGTATTGTTGCTTCCATGATTTCATTTTACTTTTTTTTTTCAATTATTTGGATACAAATATAAAGACTTTTATCTGTATTTTGTAGGTTTCAATGCAAGTATGCTTTTAATAAATGTCTAATATTATATTGTACTTAAATTTAAAGCTTAAGTTTTTAATCAAGCAAGACTAAGGAAAAAAATTACTGCCCTTCCAGTTCAAAAAACTGCTGCTTTTCATGTAATATAATTGGGTGGTACACAAATGTAGACAAAAAATTAGGAAAATGCAAAGCATGTTGAGCATAATTTTGTAAAGATTATGAAGTAATATAAATTATATGCTTATTAAAATTTGACTAAAATGATGATTTGATGTTGATGTTACAGAGATAACAACTGAAATTTCCAGGCAGTATTTTTACCAGTGAAGAAACTAACCTAACAGTTTTAAATAATTATTTTAAACATTCATCTGGTAAGGGAATTTATTATAATTTTTTAATGAGTTTAATTTCAATGAGGCTTTTGTCTTATAAATAAAAGTTTAGAAATATTCAATTGTGTTAAACCGTGTTTAAATTTTAATCTGATGCATTTGTTCAAAAGACTCATAAGGATTTGTAAAACAAATTCTTTGCTTCCAAAGTACCATTTCAATGCCACAATACTTGAAATTTAATGAAATAAAGCGAACCCAAAAATACCTGGTAGATTTTTTTAGATGCAAATTATTTAGAATTTATTTGCTTAAGAACTTTTTATTGCCTGTACTACTCCAGCATCAATTTATAAAAAAAATTATGAAACAAACTAACTTAACACTATCAATTTCATTTTCTTTTTTTTTTTTTTTTTTTTTTTGTGTGTCTTAAATGAGAGGCGATAATGTCAGATTCTTGAGAGACAGTCGATAGACAACATTTCTGGGAACAATTGTACCATAATAAGGAAAAAGATTTTGTCTGAAATAGTTGTATTTTAATTTTACGGATAATTCAGAAGAATATGTGCACATATTAACAGTTCTAATAATAAAAATGAAGACGATCGAATGTTTGTCATCAAAGCTATTTTTAAGCGTTTGTTAGCAAAGTTCGAAAATGACAAAACTCGGGGTTAATAAAATTTAGATTTAAATAATGTGCACGATGGTGTGCTTTTTAAAATATATTAATAAGAATATTTATTAAGTAAAAATTCAGGGATGTTTTGCTGTTTTCCATAATTACTTGCGGAGATATATCTACGCATTTTTAATTTTTGTTAAGCATTTTAGAATTCAAGAAGCTATCTTTTTAATTATTCTTATTGAGTTTTCAGGTATTTTTGCTTAGAATTTTGAATACAATACCAATTCTGAAGTTTTGCAATCTAAAGCAAGATGAATCACTATTATGAAAATTCTTAAATATATCAGTTTTTAATTAAAAGTTATGTAGACATTGTGTATAAAATGGAAAATTAAATATACGGAAACATATGAATAGAGTTTAATTAATTCTTTTAACTGGCCTTTTTAATTTGCCTTACTTTGTATTTAAAAAAAAAAACTTCTTTCCATATTCTATCAATTTAAAATTAATTTATATATGCCAACTTTATTTGATTTTTCTAAAAAAATAGGAGTTCTGCTTATTATTTAAACAATATACATTTTATAATACAATCTATGCTGCAATTAACTATTTTTATATTAGGAAAACATCATCTATATAATATTTGAGGTTTTAAGAAACAAAGTGTTAATAAAGCATTGTAAACCGCTTTAAGCAGGCCTGCTTCTATTTTCCATTTCAATATGAAGATCGGTCATAAAGACAAGTATGATTTTCTACTTTTCATTCCTGTTTTTGGTTAAAAACTATTTCCTATCCAAGGTGTTTATATAAGAAATTTTTTATGAAGAAACAAAAGTGCTATGTCTGGATACATTCAATATGTTTTATTCTTTTGTTTTTCTTTGCAAGTGGCATATAGTATTTTCTTTCCTTTTAAGAAGATCAAATAATCATGAGCTTATTTCAGTCTTGCCAGGTAAATATGTTGACTTAGAAAATAGTCGAAACATTATGCCATTCCTCTTGATGATTTAAAAATTCAAAATAAGTGAAAAGCTTTCATGTTAATGAAAACTGTTTGCAATTAAAAGGAATTCATATCTGAAGGCCGTCTATTTATACGGACACTATTACGAAATTTCCTTTTACGCAATGACATCATTTTAATTTCCATGAAATTCAAATAATTGGATATTAAATGGACAGTTTCATCATAGTCAAATATTAAAGTAAAATGTGATACAAAAGATTATTAACAAAACTATCATTTTAGAAGTAGGATTATTTCTTGAATTTATTTAATTTAATAGATTATTAATGACCGAAATTGACAATTAAGAACAACAAAACAAAGATGAAAAAAGGAATTATATACATTTACAGCGATATGCATAAACGTATAGCTGTAAAATTTTGATTTCAAGAATAGAAGAGTCAATTAATGTAGAATCAAAATAAGAAATAAATATTACGCCTCATACCATCTGTTATTAATAAAGATTTTTTTTTCCTGTGATAATACCTTTTCAATTCACAAAATTATTTAAACCATTTTGAAATTAATTTTAATTATGCCTTATATATATATA